>JAHWFP010024051.1:63688-81779 GCA_023313725.1 Lithobius niger
CCCCCCCCCCCCCCCCCCCCGCCAAAAAAAACCATAAATAGCGTGGACAAGAGGAAATAAGTTCTTGCTGGAGCAAAGAAGACATGATGCAAAATCCTTAAGTAAAGGTTTTGGTCAGAATAACAGCGGTAGTTTTTTTGTTTTTTTTTTTTCGTCGGCTATTTTCCATCAGCTTTTCTTCTACAGATTTTTTCCACGTTTTTTCCATCGGCCTTAATCCATGGCTTTTTTTCCTATATACGTGCCTCTCCAACAAAAATTTCATGCTACAGCTCCGTTTTTTGATTGTAACTGAATGCAGGAAAAAAAACCAGGCTGAATACCAACCAGCATAAAACCACTGACACTGAAACTAATTAAAACCCAGCCACCAACACAGTAGACATATTTAAACTGCAGAAGCTTTCATGCAACCTTGTGCACATCTAGCACAAAGTGCATGAAAGCTTCTGCAATTTTATAGCTACTGTTTTGGTAGCTGGGTTTTGACGACAACCAGCACATAAATTTCTAATAATTTCAATTTTGTCTCTAAGTGTTTAACATCACGAAAACTGAACAATATGCGGTCGCACATTATCGCTGTCTCGTCTTCGGTGCACAGCCCACGAGGCGTCCTTGCTTGGGTCTGCTTCGCCATGTTGACCCTTAAGCGGAAAGAGGATTTGCGCGCCAAGTTCACCCTCCCCTCCCCCTCCACTGACGTAGTAGCGCTTTTTTTCCTGCCAATCAGCGAGTTCAGAGAAAACTATGGCGACTTGAGTTAAAGCGCTAGCGGATACATGGAGGTTCTCACATCGCTTTGACTTCTCACATCGATGTGAACAGGTGGATCGAGTGAGGGCGACGTGACATCGCTTTGACGGGGGTACATGGGCCTTCTCAAGTCGACTTGAGTTTAAAGCGCCCTAAAACTCACATCGATGTGAACTCAAGTCGACTTGAGAAGGTCCATGTACCCTCAGTGATTGACCCAAAAATAAGGGGGATGGAGGTGAGTTTAGTGGGTTGAGTTAGGTGTTGAGTGGGATAAATGACTCTACCTACTTAGCAAAACTGAAATGACCTAGCTGTCGACGCGCCATTAAGCCTCAATTCCCCTTTAGCAAAAACGGAAGTGAGACGAAACTACGAAAAGGTGGGTTAATAGCAACAAAAAATAGGCCTAAGCTTTTTCGGAAAAAAAAAAGTGGGTTCACAGTCTTCAATAGGCCCTCTCGTTCCTGCGTGTACACACAATAATTAGTGGAGAATCTTAAACTTTATTCAAGAAGTGCTACAATGCAAATCTGTCGTGCAGCTGTTTTACACACTATTGTGATAAGTGGTGTGTGAATTTAGAAGCGATAATAAATAACTACATAAATAATACATTTTGGTTAATCTATCACATTATGGCTTAATAAATATCAATATTTACAGCTATCAATAACACAAAAATACAACAGACAGTACAGGCTAAGCACTTTAGACAGTAATGTCGACATGATTAGAGTTGACGTCATGAAAAGCAGGTAATAATCTTTGTAAAAATTTTATATTTTGTGCATGCTAAGCAGAGTTTACATAATTTTTTCGTCATGAAGAATTTTTTTTGTATAATAATAACGTATCAATAATACAAATAATCTGTCACAACAAGGCTTAATATAGTATATGAATATTTGTAGTTATCGGAAATACAAAAACACAATAGACTGTAAAGCTTAAGCTCTTTAGACAATAATGTAAATCATGATTAAAGTGGGTGTTATGAAATGTAGATGATAAAATTATGTATACAAACATTTTAGGATTTGTTTGTGATTAGGTAGAATTTATACAAATTGTCCAATTCATGCAAAATTTTATATACAAATAACGTAACAAAATAAAATATTGGGAACAATCACACGAGCACATACTACAATCACTGAAGTATGGCGAGAAGTACTAACTTACCTAGACTAACTTTTACTGTTGGGAAAGTATTGAATTTTTTTTTTGCATTGCTGCCTGTCATAAATAAGATCGTATTGTGTGCGCAGCGTATCTTGATTCCTGCAAGTATTTTATGAGCGGCTTCGTCTTCCAGGAGGGGGCGGCTTTAATCGATGTCCGCCATTGTTTGTTTTAAACATCTTGGATATCAACAAGGCAATCTGCTACGAAAACGTACATTCGGTTATATGTTTCATTCTGCGGCGAACTCAAGATAGTCCACGGACACTTTAGAAAGGTTTTTTGCTACGAAAATAGAAGAATTCCTTAAACATTTTTAAATTCTAAATTAGAACCAATTTTGGTATCATAAGGCGAAGGCACTAGTTGCATTAAATAATATTAACAGTAATGTTACAAGAGCACTTATAGCGAAGGAAAATACTGATTGGTCATCTTAATCGATCTCAGAAAGGCATTGGATTTCCTAGTAAACAATACTACTAGTAAACAAACTAAATAAATCTGGTATTCGTGCCAAAATACAAAACATTCTAATGAATTATTGAACTAATATAAAGTGCTGTATCGGAATTGATAATAAAACAGATGATTGGAAAAGTTGAAGTTGAGTACTGCAGGGCTCCATCTTGGGCCCGGTACTTTTCTTGATATATGGGGTGGTCCAAAATATACTAAAATAAAGGGTAGGCCTAGAAAGTGCATAGGCCTATAAAGTATATAGGTCTGTAAAGTATGTTGAGTAGGCATGGAAGTATACACATTAGGCCAAAAATTTTGACTGAAACAAAGGTCAGTCTCACTATAAGGACGAGCAATAAAGACCTCAACGTAAGTGACTGGTTAATACTCCAGTATTTTTATTTACATTATTATCCTTCCAAGTAATTCGATAAATCCGTTCGGTAAACTCGTTCCCGTGTACAGTTTACAATCTGTTGGGAAGTTTGCCAGTCAATGCCAGCCGCGTACACTATTCAGGAATGGACCGAGTTGGTTTTGCTTTGTGGCAAAGGTGGAGCAATGCCCAAACCCTTCAACTGGTTGCAGACCAATTCTGTAATCCTGTACCCAGACAGACCCACTCCATGCTTGGCTATAATCTCCCAACAGTTGATGTAATTCAAGGAAACAGGCTCTGTTCATGATGACTGGAGAGATTGCGGGCGCCCGTGCAATTCTACAGATGAGGACCATACCATAGCAGTCATTGACGCTATCGAAGCAGCCATCTAAATATCGCAATGCTGTCTAGCCAGAGATTTAGAAATTGGCAAGACCGTTGTGCAGAGTCCTGAAGGAAGCGGGTTACCACATATTCAAATCAGCGATGCCCCAGCAATTGGACGATGAAGGTTTCGACTGCGGGTTGCAGTTTGCACAATGGGCTATTGAGCATATAGATGGTGATGTGATATTTTTTAGGCATCTTGTAATAACAGACGAGGCTCATGTTAAGTTGCACCATACACCACATAAGCAGAACACCCGTGCATATGCGATTACAAACCCACACTTCACAGTTGAAAGGTGCTTCCAGCACAACCCAGGTACAAATGTGTGGTATATAGGTTTGTACATTGTTAAGTCCTTTCTTCATCGATGGTGCACTGAATGGGGAAAGGTATTTGCAGCTATTGAATGACCAGATTCAACCAACAATTGAGCAGGAGGTAGCTGTGGCCTGCCGTCAGAGCGTATGGTACCAATACGATGGCCACCACCCACTTCTTCCTTCAGGCCAGAGAATGGCTGAATCTCCAATATGGGGGTAGGTGGGTTGGCAGGGGCGGTCCTGTGGACTGGCCACCTAGTCGTGTGACCTCACCCCTGATGATTTCTTCCTGTGGCGCTACGTCAAGGACCTATTGCAGCACAACATCCTGATAACATACAGCATCTTAAAGAGAGCATTGTTGGGGTGTATCGTTCAGTCACACCAGACATGATAGCACAAGTTTAGTGGAACTTTGATGAAAGGCTGTGTAGCAGCTGGAGGACGACATTTCGACGGTGTTGGACTAGTAGTATTTTTTTCGTAGGAGAAAACACCGTTTTATGCCCTTGGCTTTCTTGCTTTGCATGCATTTCTCGTGATTTTCAAGGCTCATCTCATTTAATTCGGTACAACATGTGCGCTTCAGACTCACGCCCAGAGTACACACCCATTGAATGCTCCACGATGGTCAAACAGAATGGGCCATTTTCTTTACAATTTATTAATTTTGTCCTTTCATTATGATTTCGTTATTAGAATACACCTAACAGAAGGCTTACACTTTCTGGGCCTACCATTCTTTTTAGTACCTTTTCAATATGTTGAGGTCTTTATTACTCTTCCTTAGTAGGACTGACCTTCCTTTCAGTCAAAACCTTAGGCCTAATGGGTACTTCCACACCTGTTCAACATACTTTATAGTCCTATACACTTTAAAGGCCTAGCACACCATATAGGCTTATAAACTTTCTAGGCCTATTTTTTTTTAGTACTTTTTGGACCGCCCTGTACAGTATATTAATGACATACAGGACTTTAGATGGAACTCTGACATTACGCTATAAGTTGTCCATAAATATAAACGTTAGACATACATCTCCAACAGACCTCTGATCAGGTAAATATAATGCCTCGAAAACGTACTTCCTACCAATAATGATATCACGTACGAAAATAGAAAATGTAAACGTTAAACACAATATACAATAAGTTTCAATTTTATCGACATTCTCACGATTATCCTCCAATGAGGGATGCAATTGCTCTTGAGCAATCACAACCCCCACGCTAGGTGGCAACTCTCTCAGGGGATTAAGGCGTAAAGAGTAAGAAAATCCACGATATGGGCTCCAAAACCAATAATTTGTAATAAAGTTAGGTGTTAAATTCCACTCCATACAAGAAAATCTACTCCCAAAATTATTGGGTGGAGATAATTTTCCAATAAAATGAATGGGTAGCGAAACGTTTTGGTTTTAATACGCAATACCACACCAATAAACCGAGGACAAATTGTCCAGCACCCTTCAGCGCAGCGTATGCGATACTCTCACTTATAGAATCTAAAGCCCAAATCGAGGAGATCCTCTCTTAGACCGGCATGGATGAAACTTAACTGAGAGCCATTATGGATCAGTGCATCAGCAACTTCATTACCAATAGTGACACCAACATAACCACAGGGAGAAGCCCTGGGTTCTGCTGGGCCCTCAATTACATTTGGTAAATCAAAATAATCAAGTTTAACCTTTTTCTGTTGTTTCGAATCCCATGATAATAAATTTGGGTCGTCTGGCAAAGGTTGGTTGCGATTCAAACCAGACCCAGGAACGTTCCGACCAACAGCGAGACGTTCCTCTACTCGTTTTTTGTAAAGTCAGGAACAGTAGGGTCAAAAGCAACTGTGGCCAATGAATGTTGGCCAGGAGAAAACCTTTTCTGTTTATTTGTTGCCCATTGTGGTTTCAAGTCGGGATGGAGCGCCCAACAACGCTCAACTGGATGGCCAGCTCGCGAGCAGTGTGAGCAGATCCCTGACTGGGCTGCAGAAGGCTTAATGCTAGTAGCAGTAGTAGTATCTGACAACGTTTGCTTTGGCACAGTCACAACCCTAGGTGCGTTAGAAACAGAACCAGAACTAGACAAACTATTAAGTAGGTTAGGCAAAGTTTGATTACGGGATCGCATTACCTCCAACAATTGCCGTCCCTGGTAACACTCAGAGGAAGCATGATTGCCACCAGGATGGAACAAACAGTCCTTTTTAAAATATTGAGAAACAGTAGTTCCCTGTATGACCGACCGGGGTGTGTTCACCTTTACATTTCCAGTCGCCTGTAAATCACCCCCGGATCCAGGTTCAACAACAGGTTTAATATAAGTCTCCATCGCAGCACAATGGTTATAAAAATCATTTGTAGACTGGAATTGCATATGTACTACAAATGGCTGCAATGCATTTAGCAGCTTCACTCTTTAAAGTGAAGGGGACACACAAAGTTAGTAATTCATTCTCAGTATAAAATCTTGTTTGTCTAATTTGCTCTAAATCGTCTAAGTATTTAATTGCAGATGACTCGGCCTCAATACCAGAAAATTCGAGAAGTTCGATTGGCTCAAATCTTATTCCAGGCAATCCAGATGGCTGTCTAACGGGATTATTAATCATTCTCACATCCGAACTAACAGAAACAGAATTAGCTGCAAAAGGTTCTGACTGGGCTAAACGAGGTAGGTTAGATTCGACAACTTTTGGATCAAAATAATGTGCATCACAATTATCTCTATTTGCCTCGTTTACAATATTAGGACCAGTAGAAGAGCTTGGCATCTGAAAATGCTCATGATCAGACGGAACATACAAAGGGTTTACAACATAATTAGGTACGTTTCGTCTAAACGAATTGGCCATCAATCCTATTTTTTCATTTGCCTGTTTTTCAAATTGCATTTGCAACATCATTTGTTTTAGCTTTTCTACTTCTTCAGTTAACGTTTGTATATGCAACAACCCAGCTCAGCTAATTGAAGAAGACCTGGACCGCGGGGGTGAGTCAAACAACAACTGATCAACTACAGAATCAGTACCAGCTTGCAATTTAATATTAGAGCTACATAAAGGTATGGTACGCCCAGGAGGTGAGCCCTCAAATTCCCAGTCATGAACTTGTGCACCACTAATTAAATTATTAAAATCTAACCCAGAATTTGGCATACAATCAACGATTTTTGGGACGGTTTTAGAACGTTCACAAACAAGTTCACGACTGTGATTATTTAATGGCTCAGACAAAAAGGTTATAGGAGTACTCACACTAGCTGCAAAGCTTCTTGCATCACAAATGGGCTGGACACAAACGTCAGGCTCTCTAGGCAAAACTGATGCGTTGATTTGCAGCTGATCAAGGGAAATCACAGGCGGTGGCTCTTCAGAGCTGATTAGGTCTTCACATTCGGTGACTTGGGCAGGGGCAGACACGTACAAAGGCGGTGTGGTCGGATGAGGACGGCTCAACTGCACTGGGGCTGAAATTCTGACACGACGATGAATAGGGCGTCCAGCAACAAAACCGGCATAGGCAAGATCAAAGGTCTCCACAGTTAGGGGAACCAAAACAGGGAAAGACGTGACGTTAGGTACCTGGTGAGTTGTTAGCTGGTCCACTTGGATGAAACGGAGGTGATGGAGCTGAGACGGTGCACAGGTGATGTTTGGCATCTGGGTCGTCCCGGATGAAGATGAATATCCCTCTGGCGTTACAGTCGACCTGGTGAACATCTGTGGGGCGTCAGACGACGAATGGAATACGCCCAAACTGCCGTTCGACTCCAACTGGACAGCAGAGATCAAATATTGGGATGGAATTTGGGGGAACATCTCCCAATCTTGCCTTGACAGGGGGGTATCGGTTGGCAGACCCCTAGATTGATTTAGTTGAGCAGCATATGACCTCAAACGTTCCCTTGTCGGCCTCAAAGGATATCCAGACATTTTCGAGTTTTCAGAACCAAAAGATGCGGGAGAGGGGGGGGGGGGGGCTAATTTTCCCTAATTTAAACCACAAAACGAAGCTCTACCACGGATGCATTAATATTTTAGAATACCGCATTTAGTTTGGCCGAATGCACCACAATGTATTGACGGGGGTTCAGTGGTAGTTGATGGTAATGATGTTATGGCTTGGCTAGTAAAAGTGACGCTGGTATTTGGTTCCATTGGGTTTATTGCGGTGGAGGTTGCAATTTTATGCTCGCCCGACTTACACGCGAAATAACCCTTGCGGTTTTACACAGGCTTTTTGCGGGACTTTAAAGATAGGGGAACAGCAGGAAAGTATTGGTGGTAAATAATTGATCAACTTACATAATGTTACAGAATAATTTTGGTATGAGGATCGAAATATTGGGTTGAGAAAAAGGCAAATTATTACGGTTTCACTCCTAGATGTTGCAGTTAGGAGGAATTGGAATGGAATGAATATAATACAAATGGTAACCATGCATGGCAAACAAAGCATGACACCATGACTACAATGCACGTCATGGCATGCATGCGCACATTGGCTTATAATAATACAGTCTGGACTAGACTTGAACTTCTTGGGAGCTCCTCTGTAAGGACATCCGCCACGGGCCCAGGAACAGTCCACCACTCCATACCGGCGCCGAGCTGGGGCCGATGACCTTAGTCGTCAATAAATGTGGCGTCCGCCGGGTCATGGATTTTCGATCAGAAATGGCCGGGTTTACCCACAAACGTCCGGCGCATCAGCACAGGATGGTGGCAGCTCAAACGCCAGCAACGGCTGCCGATACAATGTAAGAACCTTGAAAGCGTAAATGAAATAAAATACTTAGGATTATTAATTGACAAAAATTGGAAGTTCTATAATCATATTGAAGTATACTTGAAAAATGATACCGACACTATACAAAATCAGAGACTTAATCAACAATACAATTAAAATAAGAGTATATGAATCTTTAATCCTCCCACAAATTAGATTTAATCCTCTCTTAAATTATGGAAGTGATGAGGTAGGAACAGTAGGACTACTGGAAAACAAAACGGCAAACTCTATTTTAAGCTTTTTTCCCCCAAGTTTTTACGTCGTCGTGTAGACTCCATCTTCTGGCTGTTCCTCGACGACAATCTCGGTGACTCCCCGACACAGGAGGCAAGGCTTCCCCAACCAGTAAAGTAATATTTTTACGAGTAAGGATGGTGTTCCACAGGGTTCAATCTTAGGACCGTTGCTTTTCTTAATCTATATTAATGATATTTACAATAATATCGATGAAGATAACATTCAAACTTTTGCTGATGACGTGTTTTATTTACGCTATATATGAACAAAATTAATAAATAGCTTGCAACAAGACTTGGACAAGATTTATGAATGGCATATCGAAAATGATGTATTTATATCTGAAGAAAAAACTGTGTTTATGCATTTAAAAAAAAACCACACACAATCATTCAGCCAAAAGGAAGATATATTGAACATCAACCATTAAATGAAGTTACAGCTGCAAAATATCGAGGCTCAACTATTGATCTTACCTATAAATTTAAAGAACATATTGAAGTACTTATTAGTAAAATTAGAAGTATTCTTCCAAAGCTATATCATTTAAGACCAATACTAAAAAATAAAAATAAAAATAAATTCTTTATTATGCATGGATTGAGTCACATCTAAGATACGGATTTGAAGTATATGGTGTTGTACCAGATTATTTAATTAAAAGACTACAGAACATTCAAAACAAGGTTATTAAAATTTTATGTGAAACCAACGGTCTTACTGCAACTAAAGAAATATATCAATTAAATGGTATCAATTAAAACTCAGGAACTTTGTTATTATATATATTAAAAAACTACTGTTCCATATTTAACACGCTAGACAAAAAGGTTTTATCAAATCGTTTAAATTGTTTACAATGGAAACTACCATTATTCTGGAATACCTATGAAACACGAAACAGTGTAATTACACTTTGCCTTCAGTTTTTAATACATTGCCAAGAAATTAATTTACGAATACTCGACTTTAAAAAAAAAGCTGAAAGAAGGGATAGTTTCACAGTGAGCTTCTGTTGCTCTTCGTGATTTATAATTATATACAATTCTAAATGCCTATGGCTAACAAAAAATGATTTTTTTCCTTATCCTAAATGCATTCTCATTGTAACCATTCAATAAAACAGGCGACGGCATTATGTTTAATTGTTAGCAAGATCTCTGTTGTTGTTTCTGTTTTTATTGTTTTATTGGAGGATCATGGAAGTGGTTTTCCAAGACCCTATTTGAATCCTGTTTCCTTATTTGTTTTGGAAATAAATTATCTTATCATTATATTACTAGGGCAGTGTCCCGTATATGACCGGTTTTATAGAGCATTGTAGTGATTTCCCGTTTGCATGAAAATACTGTGATTTCCCATTAGAGGTTGGCCAAACTTTCATTGGATTTAGTTAGATTCAGAGTTAAGAGACAGCCTAAATCCCGTTTGCATGAAAATATTGTGACTGGAAAAACATATGACGTCACCCGTATTGTATCTCTTTGTGGAAAACACAGTTTGAATCATTACTACAGAACAGACAATTCCGTTTGGCAGACATTCCGTCTGGACACACAAACAAAAGAAATATGAATTAAGAGCGGGAATCTCGGTGATCTGGAGACATGCACAAACAAACAAATATTACGATCTTAGTTATATAGACTAGAACAGCCCCCCTCCCGTATATGGCCGGTTTTTTTATAGAATTTGTTGTGATTTCCCGTTTGTATGAAAATACTGAATTTCCCGTTAACAGTCGCCGACGCTTTCATTAGACTGTTGCCAGATTACGCAGATTCCCACTCGTAATTCTATTGAAGTCGTAGTGGGAATCAAGATAATTCTTTCGTTTGTCGAGCGTAGTTGAGCATTGTTGTGATTTCACATTTGCATTAAAATGCTGTGATTTCCCATTAGCAATCACCCAAGCTTTCATTAGATTTAGTTAGATCAGGATTAAGAGACAAAGAGGCCTAGATCCCGTTTGCATGAAAATATTGTGACTGGAAAAAAATATGACGTCACCCGTACCTCTTTGTTGAAAACACAGTTTGAATCATTACTTATGCAGAACAGACAATTCCGTTTAGCAGACATTCCGTCTGGACGCACAAATAAAAGAAATAAGAATTAGTAGTGGGAATCTCGGTGATCTGGCGACACACAAACAAACAAATATTACGATCTTAGTTATATAGATTTATATTATATATTGTAAATAGATTTATTTTTATTACACTAGATTATTATTTATATTATAACTGTTTGCTTTGCATGTAAACCAGTTCCTATTGAACTTCTTGCCTTTGTATCTATACGATGTAATGAAGCATTTAGGACAGCCTAGGACAAACCTTCCCCCCCCCAACCCCCCCCCCTTTATAGGGCCGGTTTTGTAGAGCATTGTTTTGATTTCCCATTTACATCGAACAAAATAATCTCAGATTGTTAGATATCAAGTGAAGGTTCAGAAAGTTTTATTGGAGTTTACAGGTAGTTTGATGACCATCATATTTAGATTTTAACAAGAATTTCATAAAGAAATACATAAACTGCTTATGCAAAAAATCGCAACATTATTATTTTCATAGACGAAAGACAAAGCTCTCTATTGGGTAGTTCCGATATGCGGGTTGTTATTGTCAGTTTCGTGTGGTTTCGTGTGGTTTTGTTGTTATAGGTTAGGTAAGGTTGGGGTTTTGAATTTCAGACTGAGGTAGTTGACTGGTTGGGGTTTGGCATTTCATACTGGGGCAGTTAATTGGTTAGGTTATGTTACTGATGATTTAACGAGTTTCCGCAATTTGTGACCAATTTGTAGTGCCTTCCTTGAAAATTAAAGGCAGGTTTTTTTCTCTTTTTTCGAATTTCGTGCCATGTGCGTAAAGGGAACATGGAAACAAAACGTCCGAAAAACAAAACGTTTTTTTTTTTAATAGACTAAGAATTAATTACCTGCTGAGTAATGTTTTCCTCTTCCAGTTTTGGGGCAAACGCACCGTTTGGCCGTGGTGAAGGTCCAAAGTTAGCACCGCGCCGCGCCAGAAAGCATGAAACTGGGCGAAAGTCCGGCAAGTAAAACGTCAAACCCCAACCAGTTCATTACCTCAAGTGAAATGCCGAGGCCGGTTCCTAACCTAACCGACAATAACACCAAAACCACACGAAACTGACAATAACAACCCACCTATCTGAACTGTTTACGGGAATAAATATCAGCTGAGAACATGGGAAGAAAACGGCCTCTCGTCCGCCAGCGCAGAGTGCGGCATTCAATAATTTCTGACGGCCTCACGAACCTTTACCCCAAAAATTGTATGCGAAAATGTTGTTCAATTGATCATTTTACGTCATTCTAGCCCAACGACAGATCAATCGGTGAGGAGCCCTTATTCTTCCCATCAGCCGTGTAAAGTAAAATTGTTCCCTCTATTGTTTATTTTACTATCGAAAGTGATCGTGGAATGAATTTATAATTCTGCCTTTATTCCGTTAGCTACGCACCTAGTATGCACTATCCCGTTTGTCTCCCACGTTTGTCGAACTGATTATACTACATCAAACTGTTACACTAAATAATCAATTATACAATAATTACCTGATTAACAGGAGCCACATAACTACACGAATTGCCAATACGCTTAGAATTCTATGATATCTTCCCGGCGAACTCCGTAAAGTAGCCGCCATTTTTTTTCCCCAGTGGTTTGCCAATAGCCCAACAACAGATAGAATTCCGTTTTCCGTGCTTGTTGTCAAAACCTGAAATAAGCTGAGCCATTTCCGGTTCAACCTTTTTTTATACAGAAACATAATTGGCAAAAATGTTTAGTCAAGGACCTACAACCCTTCATATGCAAACGATTTAGTCACCAACTGTTCAATAACAACGCCTACATTTTGCTGGCACGTCTTCTAATCGAAATCATGAAAAATCTACTAATATTTCAGTCACTTCCGGCCAAACGCTAAAGGTGATAGCTCACGACGCAAGCCCCTTTTTCTCCCCAACTGTATTTCAATAACTGCTTTATGCATTACATGCATAAGCAGTTAAAAACGATATTTTTTGTGACGAATTGATTGTCACAAAAATATCAGGGAAATGTATTTCCATTGTTGAAAGCAATGCAAAGCAAAGCAAAGCATTATTATGTATTCAAATTGTTGAAAGTCCCCTGAAATTTGCAAGAATAGCAGAGCAAAACACGTTATATGGGGGGGGGGGGAGGGTTGTCCTATGTGTCACTGTATTTTCATGCACACGGGAAACCACAACAATGCTCTAAAAAAACCGTCCATATAAGTGGGGACGGTCCTAGTTAAGATTATCGAGATTCCAAAAAAAAATACATGACGTCATCAGTACTGTCCATCTTTGTTGAAAACACAGTTAGCATTATTACTTACTCAGACAAATCAGTTTGAAAGACCACAAACGAATAACGAAGAATAAGAACCGGGAGACAAATCCTGTCCTGGACCACACTGCGGACTTCCTATTGCGGACATCAAAAGAATAGAATTAGTAGTGGGGATCTCGGTGATCTGACGATACACAAACAAACAAATATTATCTTAGTTATATAGATTATAATGGTTATCATTAAACGTTTCCTTAAAAGGAAGAACTGCTTCAGTCTTAATTAGCTGTAAAAGATGTATCTGTCTACGTAAAAAAAAAACGTTTCTGAGAAAGGTTTGGGCAAGACTAAAGTTACGTGTTATGCAAACAGAGAGAAGATTTTCACTACACACATGTGCACACCATTAGCTATGCCACCGGCCATTGCCCAACCACAGTAGCTAAAAAACATGTTGATGTTAATACAATGACTTTTTTATATTTTTTTCTGGAAATCAACGTCCGAAATGGTTAATGTTTCAATAGTTTAATGGGAGATGTGATACTGCTGGAAAAAAAGAATCTTATAAGATGGAAGAAAATAGTTTGGAAGGCGAAAGCAAGTAATAGTTACCATCTCGTAGATGTTTTTTTTTTTTACCTTTAATTCACCATAGAGAAAGGTTGAACAGTTTCTAACCTCAGCTAGAGCCTGTAACCAGGGTCCACCCCAGTAGTGCAATTGGTAGAATGCCGACTAACAAATGATTGCCCTAGGTCTGTTAACCATTTGTCTTGTGATTTATTGTTTTTCAATGAATGGACTGCCTTAAGGTTATTAACTTGCCCCTTAATTGCCATGAAATTGTCTGAAACTGTCACAAAGTTTCAAAGGGTTTAACGAGCGTTAACCACTCCTGGTCATCTGCCCGAAGCCCACAAAATTTAATCTTAGAACAACAATCATTTTGGCACATTACAGTTTCGGTATTGTCTGAAATTTTACCCATAAAACTAAAGTGCTCCTGTACTTTCATTATCCAGCGAATTAATGTCTTTGTCTGCATCCAACTCGTTCTCTGCCGAACCTACACCCAACTAATAGTAACAAAAAAAACTGACGTACCCATAGAAAACAACTACACAAGAGCAGCAACACTACAACAACATGAAGTCTGGCAGTGCATTATGGAAGTACTGGAGTTTGGTAGTCTTCTGCCCTGGTCACCCTCGGGTTTTACCAACCCCTTTCCCCGATTTTCCCAGCCCGATTTGATTGGCTTCCCTTTAATAGCTAGGTTGAGTTGCTTTGCTCCTCAGTCATCTTGACCAATATTTTGCAGTTGGTCTTGGTTTGGTGGCTGAGTGGTGGCAGTGTAAAGAAGCTGGTCTGATTACTAATTGGAGTGCAAAACTCCTGTTAGATCTGCTGGTACGGGTATAGTGCAAGAAACTGCCAGACTTCTTTAGTATGACCTATTCTGGTCTATTCTTGACAACACCTTAAAGATTTTCCCGTTTTTATTCCTGGGTTGGTGCCTTCCTTTGTTAGACGTATTTTTGTTTCTTAAATGCCTGGTAAAGTTCAAAACTGAAACTGTTCCTCTATACGACAATGCTACGATTCAGATGTCGTAGTAAGGCTCTAAGAACCTAATTTAATTCCGATCTTGATTATTTTCTCCATCTTATGTTTTGGAAGAACATCTTCAGAAGCTGTTAACGTCCCTTGCCCTTTGGGTAGCGTATTTTGTGCAAGCAACTTTCGTTTCACTTTCAATAAACATGTAACAGTCAGTGTCTTTAATGGTTTACCTTTACTAAACTCATTTACAAATTCCCTTTCCCATTTCCCTCCTTCTTCCCTGGTCATCAGGGAATTTCTCGATTTCCTTTGCCAGCAACTGATTCTCCTTTGGGGCTAGCAATTTAATCTGTCATTAATATTAATTACCTGTTGCATACATAAAGAAGAAGTTAAGTGATTTGCATATTAAGCGACTCCTTAGCAAACGCGCCATCTCTTTCGAGCTTTCAACCTGAGCGCAGTTTGGCAAACCCCGAAAATAATCTTCACCCACCCTGTGCTATCAAATAGAGGCGGTGGAGGGAGGGTGGCAGACTTGATCAGAGAATAGGTCACCATTTTGATTGAGCCACCTAATCACCCAACAACTCGAATTGACCCATTGTTTTTGATTACCTTATTTGTTCAGACTGACCCATTGATCCACACAAACCCACTGGTCAAAACTGATGCACTGACTCATTTACCTTTACTAAATTGGAAACGGAATTTGCACAGTGATCAAGATTAAGTCATTTGACATTAATAGCTTTTTCCTTGTAAATTTTTCATACTTATTAATTTTATAAACGTCACTTTTATTTATTTTTATGTACGCTCAGACTAAAATTTAAAGTCAACGAATCTTCCTGGTTGTCACGAACTATTCACCAAGGAATATTTGAACCCTGAACAAACTGTCCCAGAAAAATGTTCCCAGACATTTGGTCCCCGGACAACTCGTCCCCAATTGTGTTGTTTTAGACAACACAAATTAGTCTTTAAAACAACCTTTCGTTTACCAAACAAAAACTTAAAAAATTAATTTAATTTTTACAATGGATTTATTTAGCTTATTAAATCTAAAAATTCAATGTTCTCCAAATTATATCAGCACGTTATTGTTGTAACAACCCGTTGTACCAAAACTAGGATGCAACGTTTTAAAAATTGGTACGGTCTATATTAAAATTGGTATGGTCAGGACTACCTTTTGTGTACCTTTTAAGTTTCATTGTTTACAGAGGCCTTAATTGTTGCCAATCACTTTGCAATGTAGCATTGATAAATCTCGTGCACCGCAAGTTTAAATTGATTTATTTAACGTGATCAAAGTGATTCAACTAATTGTTAAGTTACGCGGCGCAACGTAGCACTGATAAGCCTCATGCACCGCCCGCAAGTTTAAAGTGATTGTTAAATTGATTCTTCTTCTTGGCTCATTTCGGCCATTGTCCATTACTGAGGTTTCAGTTATTGGAGCGTACCTCCGCTATGAAGACACTCCAATGTAATCTTAGACTGCGCGTCACGCGAAAACAGCAAGGACTACCCAAACCACACTTTGCATGTAGTAGCACGGGAGTACGGACAAGGTTTATCAAAAAAAATCCGAAATTGGACACGGTGACAAAATGGACAATAGCAAGAGCCAAAATCCAAACAACAACGAGCGGCGAAGCCGTTTCTAGTTGTGAATGACATCCGATTGTTAAAAGATTGATTGTTGATGATAGTTGTGAGTAACGTTGTTTTAGGGTGTACGGCTATGAGCCAAGACCTCATAATAACATTTTTCGTATCACTAGCCAGCCTGTTTGGGATATACGGCTACGGGGCAGGACTCCTAATAAATTCTCTTCTGGCCTCACTAGCCGACATGTATCTGTTGACTGTAATCAATTAAAAGCATATTTTGTAAGTTTGGCCCGATCCGATTACCGATTCAGAATGCCTCACGCAATTCCTTACCGACATTGGCAATATCTGTAGAAATCGGTATCGGTATATAAAATCCAGAGAGATCGGTAGTAAACCAAATTGAAGATATTTTCACATTTCGTCGACCAATTTTGACGTTTGAATACACCATTTTCAACGTTTTTCACTTCCTTTCCAATGGTCCAAACCTCAAGCAGCTATCTATTATTATTTAGAAATTACTAGGCAAATTTTTTAATTTTATTGGAGGATTTGGTATTGGTAATCGGGCTGGGATTTCGTATCAGCCAGTTTCGTTTAATGATCGGCTCGGGTGATCGGCCCAGCCTTAATATTTTTGTCATGTTGAGGTTACATCCAAACGCGACCGAAATTCAAACTGTGAAAAATGTAAGGAAGGGAAAGGTGCAGGGATAAAGAAAAACTAAAAGTTAAAGGATGAGTATCCACATTCACAGAGAGAAAGACGCATCAATAACGTTTCCATGATACTCTCCAGCTAAGTAGCTAGCTACCTTGGCTGCCTTTACCTGGTGGAATGATGTCACTACTTTCAAAGACCGACCCTTTTTAAGCCAAACATCCAAACAACAAGGAAAGCGGAGCCCGCTCTATTACGTCGACGGCGAAAATGGCGACAGCCCTAGTTGTATTGTAGTTACGGTCTGTAGTTTCCTTTGTTTGGGGTATGTTGCTTCGGGTCAGGGCCCCGTATTATATCAATTCTCATCGTTAGTTACGCAGCCAGTTGGCCGGTTTTCGGGGTCGGGACTTATTAGTAAACGGTGTTAGGTTTGACCTCAACCTCCCATGTTAAAGCCGACGTTTTGACGCTTAATATCTCTATGAATATTTTTCGATTAAATTTGGTATCTAAGCTTTGTTGGACTAGGTCAACAAGCATACCAAAATTCATTAAACTCCAAGCAAATCGGTGATCTGGACCTTAGCTGAAACCATGAAATTCGTTTTTGGCTTGTTGTTGTTGACGCGACACTTTATTATGCTGTCTGCAGTTTCTAATTGGTCAAGTGGTTCAGGGGTTATAGGAACGTCTAAACAAACTGAATGGTTGTTTTACATTATTTTACTGTAAAACAATCATTCTGTTTATTTAGAGCTCCAGAACCCCTGAACAACTTCACCAATTGTTATTATGCAAGAATGCCAATCAGCAAACGCCAGCTGCCAGACGTAGACTGAAGTTTAAACAGTTTGTTTCCATATTGGTTTGGGTGTAAGTTGTATCATATCAAAAACCAAAACTGGTAAAAGCGGCCGCCAAGTGACGTATGGTTCGGTCCTTCAAAGGAGTGATATCAACACACCAAAACATTCGCCAAGTTAATTGCACCACTTAATAATTCGAAGGTTAAATGAAAACTAGAACATTGCTACTTTCGGTAGCAATGTTCAAGTTTTCATTTAACGTCCAAAGTATTATTCGGTGCGATTAAGTTGGCGAATCATATCACTATCATTAAGTTGGTCAGTTGATATCACTCCTTTGAAGGGCCAAACCATACGGAACTTGGCGGCCCCTTTTACCAGTTTTGGTTTTTGATATGATATCACTCCTTTTTTTTTGTGTGTATTGATTCAATTCCACTACTGTGCAGACGAGCAATAAAGTGCCCCGTCAACAAGAAATTGGTTTTCAACAATTTGCTACTACCTTTTGCCTATAGGCCGAACCATTCTCAACTTAATCACCTCTTTATTGGTTT
>JAHWFP010024055.1:10482-23117 GCA_023313725.1 Lithobius niger
TATAACAATTTCTATCATGTTATTGTCATTAGTATCAATTTTTTTAAATTCTACCTCTAATTTTTTTTTTGTAAATATCATCAATCCACCTCCTCTTGCTGTGGTTTCCCTTGTTGATGTATAATTATTGTAGCCCTCTATATTATAATTTTCAATTTCTTCTTTTTTTATGTTTATCTCAGACAGTATTATTATTTCCCAATCAATTTTCATGTCTATCAATTGATGTTGTAATAGTTCCCAATTCTTTCTCAAACTTCTTATATTGATATGTAATACCTTTATATTTTCATAATTTCCCACATCATTTCTTATCATTTCTGATAAGATTTCCTTATTTCCAAAAACTTGATTAACGAATTTGTTATGTCAGGTTTTTCAGGTCATCCTCTTCTTTGATAATTATCACTTCGTCCGTCTCAGCATTTTTTCGCGTCATGATTTTGCCATTTCTGAACCATACGTACTTATAGTCCTTTTCTTTTGCATAGTTTCTTGTTTTCCAGAATAATTGTTTCATGTATGGTGTCATGTTTTCGTTTATGTATATTCTTCTTTTATTTCCATTTCTGAACATGTCATCATTTGTTACCACTCTTTTCTTGCTCTCCAGCCACTTGTCTCTGCTTCTTCTTTCCTTAAATTGAATAATCACAGTACTTGGTTTTTCTTTATTGCGATTTGGTATCCTGTGTGCGGCTTCAATTTCTGAAATATCATGCACGATATTAAAATTCTTTGCTAAGTCTCCTATTACCCATTCTATTTTTTCATCTGGGAGCCAATCTAACTGATTTATTTCTAGGTTTCTGTTACTCTCATATTGTTCTCGCTATTTTGTTTCTTTGTGCATTGTATTTAGTTTTTGTTCCAGTAACTTATTTCTTTCTTCTTTGTTTTCCAGTTCTTGAACTCTAGTTTCCATTTCTTGCATTTGTTTTTTTATCTGTTCGTTTTCTTTTTTCAGATCTTTCTGTTCTTCACTTATGAATTCTATTGACTTTTTGAATTCTTCTAATGTCTTGCATTGTTCTTCATTTCTTGCTATTAATTTGTCAATTTTTTCTTCCATTCTTCTCATAACCATCTTTATGTTTTCTTCATCTTCTTCATTTTCGTCTTCTTCTTCTTCATCTTCACCTCTATTTTTTTCTGGATCTTGTTCTGACAATGTTCTTGTTTTCCTGCACTTTTGTTTACACTTCCAGTCTTCCCCTTTTGTTTCATTCATGTTTTTTCATGTTTTTTGTTTTATTCCAGCACATTGATAGCAATATTTTGATTTGCATTGTCCACAAATGGTGTAATCCCCTTGGTTTCCTAGTTTTGCTTCACATTCTCCCTGGCATCTAGACATCTTCGTATTTTAGTTCATTCAGTTTAAAACTGGTTCATCTAGTTTTAATCCGGTTCATGAACTTTTGTATTTTCAAAGGCAAATCAAACACACTTCAGTTTTCACAAATTTTGGCTTCTTCAGTTTGTTTATGTTCAGTTTGCCTCAATTGTTTCTTCAAATTTCTCCTTTTTCCCTCAACAGTCACTCACCAAACTTTTCCTAGGCTTTCTTGGTGTTCTTACACTTATGATTTTCACTTCAGTTTTCTTGAGACTCTCTCAATTCTTTCCTATTCTTCATCTTTTCTCCTTCGATATTTTGTTGCTGCCAGTGATGTCGCCATTTTTTTTAATAATAATAATAAAAACCACTGGCATGAATTGGATAAATATTGAAACGCACAAAAATACACAGACAGGTTCGCTCACAAAAAATAATTGCTTGGACGATGAGTATACCGATGGCATAGACCTCTGGAAGATTTTAATTTAAAGGATAAGTGAAACTCGGAAACACGGATAAATATTCAAAACGAGCAATATTACACAGAAGACTTTGATCACTCAATCAGCGTTTATTACCCGGCCAATAAAAATTTTTTAAACGATGCATAAATCGTTTGCAACGTGGGACAAAAAGGTTTGTGGGGGGGAGTCGTTTTATGAACACCCAGCATATCTGAGGTGGAAATTCTGATGCATCCTTTGCAACATGGGGATGGGGGAAGGGGATGGTTTTATGAAAGAGACAGCTACCCTAGCCTCGAAATTCTAGTTATTTATGTAATAGTTATTGGTTAGAAACTATTGGTTATCGTTTTTTAACGCACGGCTGCAATGATTTAGCTGGCGAGACATGCAAATACGTCGAGAGGCGTAGCCCCGAGACGGATTTGCATGTCGAGCCGGTCAAATTATCGCAGCTGTGCGTTAAAAATCGATAACCAATCGGTTATAACCTATAGCTGATTTATATCACTGTTGGGACGTCCATCCAACTCGTATTTAATTAAAATATGTTTGTGTTTGTGTTTTGTGAAAATTGCTTCAAGAAAACTGTGACCAATTAGTATCTACAAACGAATGAAGGTCATACCATTTTAGTTTATGGAGGGGGACGTGTGTGATTGACAGACGAGTTCTTTCGCTCAAATTTTGTGGAGAGGGAGGGGGCGGTGGGAGTTAAACGGGTTAGGCGTCGGTTTTTGCTGGAAGCTCGCTCGTGTTTATCGAAGCATTTATCGTGTTTGGAGTGAATAATTCGATATGTGACACAACAGGGATAACGTGACATTGCTGGGACAGTCTGGAAAGGTATGTAATTCATTTTGTGCGTTTGTAGTTTGAGAATTATTTTTAAAATACGGTAGGAGGGTATTGGTATGAATGACGGTCATTCCATTGCAGGTTGTGGAGGGAGGGGGTGGAGTAGTTAACGCTGAGTGAATAAGCTTAGTTTTGGGCCAGACATGTGAGAGTTTGCAGGGAGGAATTCATTTCGTTTTTATTGCGTTACGTTTTTTTTTTTTGCACGCTGTATTTGGTTGTTGGTGTGGGCGTTCTTGGTCGCGTGATCCGGAAGTGTCAAAAGTTTTGGTTTTTGGCAAAAGTGTGGGTTATCAGCAAAATTGTTGGGTAACTCGATAACCTACACTTTTTGCGATGACACACACTTCCTGCGTTGGTTAACGGGATTTTACCTACGGAAATTTAGCGTGCCGTTGAGTTAGCGTGACGTCACAGCCGTGGTATAAATGCAGATACGTTGTTGCTCAGTTTCGAATTACACGTTCAGCGAATAAAGTCATTGAGAAGTTGCTCCTTCACCCACCAACGGAAAAGGAGACTAAGTATACAGTACAAATAATTCTGCCACTGCAGCTGCTGGGTGTTGAACTAATTAAATGTTGGTTGATAATGAATTTCAATTGCAGTATATTAGACGGAAACGTCACAAACTGAATAACTGAACAGATCAAAATAATTTACAAATAACTGTATGCGTTTATGAAGTTTTGCAAACTGAGATTAATTTATAAAATATTGCAAACAGCGCATAATAATTTAAAAATAACTATCAATTTTGAAGTGCTGCAAACTGATGTTGGATAACCTAACGTAAATTTATGCCAACACCATCACACAATTGGTCGACATGACTGTGTAGGATACGAGCTTTATATTTTTACATTTCTATTTTTAAATTTCCTTGATTAAATTGCCGTTATATTTATGGCATTAATATCTTTACTAATGACTGTTATAAAGAAGAACTCAAAGTAAATCTTACACAAGTGGTAAATACATCTACACTCGTGTTTTTTCTGTTTCACAGTTTCAGTTTTTGCATTGCAAATATAAACTGTGGCTAACTGTAAGCGTTTTGACATGCCTCGTGTTATCCACTTATTTTTAAAATAAATTTAAATCACCTTTTACTGTGTTTTTTTTCTTTTCTATGGCGTGCAGTCATCAGGGTAATAAGACTGCACTGTTTTCAACAATCGATTCTATTGTTGCAGCTGTGCATCTTACCACATTTAATGCACGTCTACAACAATGAAAAAGTTGTTCAACATAGCCTACTGCCTTATAAAGATGGTCATATTTGTACGAATTGCAAAAGTGTGAAAAATAAGTATGCAGAATTAACTGAACAAAAAACGGCTTCGCAATTTAGAAAAAACAAAAACTTCAGCATGTATCCCCATACTCACAGCCGTGAAGGTACACGAATAAAAACGGATTAGTGTTCACTCGAACGCAAAGAACTATAATTTTAACTCCAATACCAGGAACAAGGAGAGTTTTTGATCAATGGTAATGTCAGAAAGAAAGCGCAGTTTATGTTTGAAAAGTTTATCCACCCAAAACCAAAACTGGTAGAAAAACCCGCCAAGTTTCCAAAAACGGTCGGCCTTTGAAGGTAGTGATATCATTCCACCAGGAAGAGGCCGCCAAGGTTAATCCTATTAGCCAAGTTAATCGCACCTACTAATAGTTCGAAAGTTAAATGAAAACTAGAAGATTGCTACTAGCGGTAGCAATCTTCAAGTTTTCATTTAACGTCCAAAGTATTATTCGGTGCGATTAACTTGGCTAATAGGATTAACCTTGGCGGCCTCTCCCTGGTGGTGGGCGTGCACGCATAATTTTTGTATTATGCAGACTTTTTTTTTTGTCTGAGTTTGTTGTTTCATGTATTAAGTCTGTTTCGTGTGATTGGGTATATGTGTATTTTGAGAGCATTTATAATATGTGAAACAAGCAGACCCCTAGTTAAGTCAGTTTGTTTGTGTTTGAAGGTCGTTTGAGGTGGTTACTTATAATTCGTTTGAGTAATTACGTGTTTGTTTTGTGTGTGCATTTTTATCTTTCAATTTTGTGGCGTTTTGCTGTTTATGGCGTCTATTTTGTTGTGTTTGTGGGTTTACGTTTTGCGAATTGGAGTTCAAATTATAGTTCGTTGCGTTCGAGTGAACTCTAATCCCTTTTTATTTGTGTACCTTCACAGCTGTGAGTATGGGGATAATTAATTAATTTGTTGTTTTTTTCGCTCCCTTTTTATTGTAATTGTTACGGTCTGGTTTATCATGTGTCCGCTGTCCATCGATTTTTGTTTTCGAAAAAACGGAACATTAGAAATGCATATTTATGTCCAGGTTCCGCCAAATTTCATTCCCATGTTTATTACTTGATTTCAACATACTAACGTTTGTCTAGATTTAGCATGTGTCATCTCGACGAGTAGCTGATTCTGCATTGTTGCACTATCCTGGCAAACAATCGCCACAACAATTATTCAACTGGCTTTCCGAAGCCCTCATTGAAGAAGTAAATAAGTCATTCACTCATGACGGCTGCCCAATTTTGAGGCCGCAAATTTAAGACTTCGAACCCTACGGTTTAAAAGTTGAAGATTTAGGGAAAAATCAAGACCCTTTTTATTTTGGTTCTCCACAAGGAGCCAGCTAAATCAAACAACGACAATGTTACTTTCCCGGCGCCCAACCATTGTTACATCTTGTTCGAATGAGCTATAATCCTATATTGTGCGCCTCGTCTATTGTTACCCCATTGTTGCATGTTGCAGCATTGTGATATTTTTGACACTGCTAGCCGCCCCACCGCCTCCGCCTGTCAATTTTCTGAAAATTCTCGTGTGCCTCTAAAAAGGTAATTAGCACGGCCGGCCGGCAGTGCTTATTAGAGTTCGTTTACGCACGAGAATTTTCAAAAAATTGGACCGGAGGCGGAGTAACGGCTAACAATATGAAAATGTTACATGTTACAATGGTGCAATAAAGGCGTGATGCGCACAAGATCGGGTAACAGATCACTCGAACAAGATGCAACGATGCTCAGGCACGGGGAAAGTAACATTGTTGTGGTAGCTTCAGGCTGTGGCTCCATTAGATATATTCAATCGTTGTCGAGAACCAAAATTAAATGGTCTTGGTTTTTGCTTTAATCTTTTAGTTTTAAACGATAGGGCGCAAAGTCTATATTTTTGAGAAATTGGACGGCCGACATGACTGAATGATTTATTTACTTCTTCAATGCAGTCTTCGGGAAGTTAGATCCATTGTTTCCACGATTGTTTGCCATAATACTGCATCTGCTTGCAACAATGCAGAATAAACTACCCATCACATGATACATGCTAACTCTAGACACACGCTAGTTCGTTGCCATTAAAGAACAAACGTGGGAAAAGCTTATAGGCAGAACCTGAACAGAAAAATGCATTTCTAGTGTTTCGTTTTTTCGCAAACAAAATTGGGTGAATAGTGGACATACCGTACACATGATAGACCAGACCGTAGCAATTACAATAAAACGGATGCGAAAAAAGCCAACAAATTAACTGAGCAAAAACGGGCTTCGCCGTTTAGAAAAAAAGCATTAGAGCTCGTATTCACATACTCACAGCTGTGAAGGTACACGAATAAACACGGATTACAGTTCACTCGAACGCAACGAACTATAATTTGAACTCCAATTCCAGGGAAGAAGGATTTTGACATGCCAGTCTCCGTGCACATCACTAATCAAACAAACAAAACTGTTGGATACTTCATACAAATAAAATACGCACACAAAATACAACATACATACGCACATGAAACAGAACGAAAATCTAAAACACATTGAAACAGATGCCGTAAACAGCAAAACGCCTAAAGGATGAAAAAAACATACACAAAGACAGGCAATAAAAACTGCCTTAATTAGGAGTATGCTTGTTTCGCAAATTATAAATGCACACAAAATACACATACAGCCAATCACAGGAAACATGCTTAAAATATAAAACAACAAACACAGACAAATATTTAAAAAAGCGTGTACAACACCCAAATTAAATGCACGTAAACATACACACGTACGCAAACATTAAACATTTCAAAGACAAACTTCGTTCACTTTTTGACATAACCACTGAGCAAAAACAGTCCTTGCTCCCTGGATTTGGAGTTCAAATTATAGTTCGTTGCGTTCGAGGGAACTCTAATCCGTTTTTATGCGTGAAGTTCACAGCCGTGAGTATCGGGATACGAGCTCTAATGCTATTTTTTCTTAACGGCGAGGCCGTTTTTTACTCAGTTAATACGGGTTTTATATGACATCCTTTTAACAATGGACGACACGAAAGTCGGGTAATTAGTTCATATCATACCTTTGTAAGATTGGCTTTTTGTTTTCCAGGGTCAGGTTTCCATGCAAAAGCATATTTGGTTCCTGCAGTTACAATCATACCGCGGTGGCCATAACTAAAAACATACAACCAATACATTAGAACCACTATTGTAATTAAACGGTTCATTGTTTCAATAGGAATGAAACATTATATGGTGTAACGTAAGCAAGACTACTAAAGTTAAAACACATATTTCGAGCTTTAAAACTGTTGCATTAAAGGAAAGCTAAACCCTTCCATCTTAAATTTCACTATCATTAGCTAAGTACGAAAAAAAAACAAGATGCAAGTTGCGCGAAGTTTCCAACATTCGTATTAATTACGCAATAGTTAATTTAGAATCTAAGTTTGATGTTTCCACGGCGCGAGACAGCAAACGCGATTTCCTCGCATGGTACTGACGTCACACATCATCACCTTGAACCTTGGAGGAATGACGTCACCGCAGCACACTAGCGAGTGCGCGCCGGCTTGTGATCCTAACATGGCGGCTGCGAGACCGGACAGCTCTGACCATAGCAGCGCGAACCAAAACTCAATCTCTGCGTGATTTATCAAATTAAAGTGTTCAAGAAAGTAGCTACCGTGAAAATAGCTACAAAGATTCGTGAAAGTTCGTTCAGCTAGGCTGTAATCCACTCAAATCGAAATGCTGGGCAGATAAGCGATTGGACAGTGTCCACTTGTTGCTCGTGGGGAGGGAGAACTAGTTTAGGGGGCGTGCGCTTCATTTGAAAAGAATCTGTGCTGCCGTTCTTCACTAGCTGCAGTGAGGAATGTCAGAACCGAGCCGATCTTGCCAGAGCTTGTTGGGCGCATGCGCCAAGGGGCGATGAAGTGTGTCGTCACACGAACGTGACTTGGCTGTGTTGACTGCACGAACGAAGAATTCGTCTGCTAGAATGGAGATTTAGACACGTTACTACGTAATAACTATAAAGCCTGAGTGGTTTTCGTACCTCTCCCATGTTTTTTAAGTATCTTAATTAACGATACTGAAATTTAAGTTGGGAGGGTTTAGCTTTACTTTAACTGGGAAAATTTTTTTCTCATTGATTTAGTTCGTTCCGTTCCACCTCCCCAATGCCAAAACATGCTAAATAAGTTTGTCCTTTTTTTGGACTTTTTTGTTTTCGCTTCCACTAAACATCTCTTAAGCTTTAATTCAACCCAACGAACTCCATTCGACAGAAAATGATCACGAATAGTCTGGCACTATTTGTATGGTAGTCTTAGTTCGACGCCGAGAGGGTCTGGTATTGACCTCTTAATCCGGTAACTATCGGTCGCTCGCTCATTCCGCATCGTCTCGCTACGCTCGAGGAGCTTTCATCCTGAACTCTTGTGCTGCTGACTGACATTCCACGTTTAAAACGATCAAGAAGATGGTCAGAGTGCAATACAGGTTTTTCGTACGGTATCGCCGCATAAACAAATGATAACCATAAATCATTCCAACAGTCCGAGAGCTACGTGCGCATCGATCCATGCTTCCAATAATTTCTTTGATTCCAAGAGCATCGCAAAGTCATCTGCTGATTATTTCGACGTAAACTAACTGTAATTATTGCTCACAGTTCGTCCATCACATTCCTAAGCGCTCCTGCATTTCATCTGTGTCATTCAAAACATACGATTTGTTTATTTGCACATTTGTACGTCTTCTCCTCCAGAAGTATTCCCCTATGAAGGTGAGAGATGAAAGATTGAGAGAGAGCAAAGCGAGACACACTCTGGAAAAGTTTACTTTACGAGCAAATCGCTCGCTCTGCTCGCTCAATCCACGTATCACCGTGTTTCAGAAACACGATTATTTGGCACCCTTTTAAAACCAGGTTTCCATGCATCAAGTCAGTTGACACAAAGACAGTTTTAGTATCTTATATGTGTTAGGTTGCAAAATACGTCGACCGTTTAGGTATTTTTCGCGTGCATCCTTCTCCAGATCAACTCCGTGTGTAACTAATGGCTTCAACACGATCCATGATTCATTTAATTTCTATGTACTGATTATTGTACTGATTATGTCTATGTATTGATTATTTCGACGCAAACTGATTGCAAATGTTGCTCACAGTTCGTTCGTCACATTCGTCAGCTTATCGACATTTCACCTACATTATTTCTAACATACGGTTTGTTTTTTTTGCACGTTTGTACGTCTTCTCCTCCAGAAGTAATCCCCTACGAAGGTTAGAGATGATAGATTGATACAGCAAAGCGAAACACACATTGAAAAGGTTTACTTCACGTGGAAATCGCTCGCTTTGCTCCTTCAATCCATGCACTGCCGTGCTTCAGAAACACGAATGTTTGACACCGTTTTAAAACCAATCTACTGTTTTGATTTTTCCATGCATCACAGGCGTTAGAAACCCTGTCACTGCTGGAAAATTTGAAAGGGCAGTCCGCCAGCAACCATTGGATCTGAAACCGAAACGTCGAGCGATGTCACGACCAGAGAAAGCATATCAAACCTGAGATCAGAGAGCAAGCAGTGTAAAAGTGACAGTTTATGTTTATTATAAATTGCATTTAGGAGGTTACATTTGTACAGAAAAGGCAAGGGGACAATCCGACGAGGCACGTGAATAAGAGGGAACCCTTACGGAACTGCCTTCAGTTGGTTGTAGTTTACCGGACATATGAGGTGAGAAGGCTGATTTGTATTTATGGGAAAAACAGTTACACCAAAGCTAAATCAGTCTTTCCCCTATAAGGAAGGTGGACACGAGCATTGGACAAGAGCCACCTTGCAACAATAGCTTGTGCAATATCACTAAATTTATAAAACCTACCAATCATATTGAATAGCAACTCAAAGTGACTATTACATTCCCAAATACCCTTTACTCTTTTCAATTTCAATTTGCTTTATTGGCGCCTCGGCCCTTGGCCACGCACCCATCCTAACTAAAGAGAACTATATACAGAAGCAGGGTACAAGAATATATAGGTAGTGCAACCCTTTCTCTGTCAACGGTAAACATTTGGACGAAAGATTAATGGTCCGGGTGGATCATTAATGGCGTTAAAATTTCTTTTTTAGCATATGCCGACGACATTGTGGGTGTAAGCCTAAGTTGAAATGGTCTGCAGGAAGTCATGAACTGTCTTACACGCGAATTACAGGTCAATGGACTTCAATGTAACTTGTTAGAGACTGTTTGCATGGAATTCAATGATGGGACTGGAATTGAATTTCTGAACAGAAAAAATCTCAGTGGTGAACATATTGAATGGATTCGAGAGTTCAAGTACTTGGGTGTTATTTTCACAAACCATCTCAAATGGGAGAGTCAAATAAGAACTATCAGAACGAGGCAACGAAATGCTATCTTCATGCAATTTCGACAACTTCTGACACAGAGGGATCTTTGGCATGTCATGAACAGTTGTGCCTTGCATTTGTATGGCACAGAACTTTGCAGCAATTACACCAAGAAGCTTTGGAGTGAACTGGGAAAAGTGTATCATTTCAGTGTAAAAAGAAGTATTGGGTGGTCTATCACATCCAGTAACAATGAGGCTTGTTTTGAGGTGAACTGTTTGACCTTTCCACTAATGGCCTGCTGGAAAAAGATTTTATTATGGCGTGAGCTTCGCAGCTGCAAAAATACCATTGTGGAGACTTTGTTCAGAGACTTGCGTGGCTGGCGCACATATTTTGGTGAGGAGATCCATGATATTTTACTTAATTATGGGAGATGGTGCAATACAGGAAAAAACTATTTTTATTACGAACTTGAAAAGATGGTACAAGCTTGTGCTGTATTGCGTGGTCTACTGCCAGAAGATTTATAAGTCTACTAGCATCGTACACGGCTTCGCCCGGGGATTTGTTTGACCCGTGGTTGTTTCCCAGTATTTGCCTGATCGTTCACTTCAACAGTCGATTTTTGTTTGTGTAACACTCCCCCTTTCCGCCAATCCTCTCCCTCCCCTCTCTCCTCCTCCTTTTATCCCGTCCTCTCCCTCTCCTCTTGGTTTCCTTCCCTTCCTCCTCTTTGCTATATACGTAGCTGAATGTGGATGGTTATTTGAATTAATAGAAAACGCCCCCAGAAATTCTCTTTTAGGTTGAGTTAATGTGTAATCGTATGCTTAATGGTAACAGCTCACTCCCCCCCCCCCCCCACTTTCAGTCTTTCGCTGTGGCTTAAGCGATGCGCACCGTGTGTACAGAAGTGTGCGTGACGTCATGCAATACTTGCCCTTGAGATTACCACGGTGTTTGGTTAGAAGGATAATTGTTAGAGCAAATTGTTAGTCGAGGCAACAATGTGGCAATTTCAACTTCTTTTCAGGGCAACAACGTCCCAGAGTCAACTTCGAGCCAAAGAATTGACACACTCGCACGTTTTCATTGTTCCCCTTTTCCAGGGGTCGTCGGTGCGGTTGCTTCATTTCTGCTATGAGCCTTCTATGCTTAAAATGTGTCTTTGTAATATTGTATATATCTATTTTCTTTACTACCTTATTGTACCTCGTTGTACCCATTAAAGTTCAAAGTTGAAAGTTCAAAGAAGTACCTGCGTTCAGCAATTTACCGCCAGGGGGCATAGAGTTAGATATATTATATTGTTACACCAGAGAGGGAACATTCGTGTCAAAGCCTGTCCGTGCGTAATCACCGCCGCCAGGAGCCAGGTCGGCGCCACCGTCGATTTGAGAATGACTTCGTTCGTACTAGAGGTGTGCGCTCCAAACAGCCAAATCAAACGAAACTTACGCCGCCGCTGGCAGATTCGGATCCTGTCATCGCGTTTACGTGTTAGTCAGTGTCAAAGAGTTACTAAAAGATGAAGTATAAATTTATTTATGCTTTCGAAATAACTGAATTACTTGGAACTTGAAACAAAATTTGGCAAATTGGAAACATTCTGCTTCATTGTAATGTGCTTCATTGTAATGTGCTTCATTGCTTTACAAGCTAAAAATGAAATAAAATCAAGTTGGATTATTCAATCTTGCAACAGGAAATGCGAAGTGGAACAGTAGAGCAAAGGGAGGGAGCAGGATGGTAAGGGGCAGCCCCCTTCCCCACCCGCCCCTAAAATTAACCTAACAAAACGAGCCGAGTGGGAATAAAAATCACGTCGAGCCAATTGGGAAAACGGTTATTTGCTAATTTCTTCAAAACTTTGATGAAACCATACATGACGTATAGGACCGATCGCCGGGGGGGGGGGGGGGGAATGAAGTTTTTGGCCCCCTCAATGGAAGATCGGAAATTCTGACTGACCAACTGGAAGAAAAAGTCATTTTCTGACCTCAAAAATGGCACTTTTAGCAGTCAAAATTTCTAAAAACGCTTCACCCCCACCATCATGTCAGTGTTTACAAGGTTTTGAAGCTATTAGTACCATTACTGCACGTAGAAAAGCCTTGGCATCTGGTTTCTTGGCTTCTTCGGTCTTTCAAGTGCTAACTACTGATATGGGCCCTCAAGCAAAAAGTGTGTTCATCATACTTATTGTATGAATTTCGACAAGAGATGGGTGTAAGGAACATTTTATAGAACATGTTTAATCAGGAGTGTAATAAACCCACGTACTACGTACGTGGTATATGTCATTAGCTCCTGGTTTAATGC
>JAHWFP010024058.1:10409-25764 GCA_023313725.1 Lithobius niger
ATCCGTATTTATTTAACAATTTTTCGCTGGCTGATAATGTTACTCCCCAAGCATCGATGCACGACAACAATGACACACCTCCAGAACCATGTTGTTGGCAATCAACGGTTGCACATTTCTCACTTGTCTAAATTATTGTTTTGCAAAGTCTATAACATTTTTAGATCTTAAAGACCTCAAAATTGGACGTTTGACATGATGAAGTGACCTATTAATTTCTTAAATGCGGGCTTCGTGACCCTAGAAGAATTGTTTTTAAATAAGAAAGTAAGAATTGTCACTTTGTTCCCTCGACTACTTCAGCAACGAAAAACGAACCATGTTGAGATGGAAAAATAAACAAAAACAATGTCTAAAAAATATGCAAAAGTAAAATTAATATAATTCTTAATCAGCAGTATTAATTTCGTTTACTGAGTAACGATGAACTTACATCTGGAAAAAAAAAACCACAACCTAGATAACGCTTAAATGAATCATAGGATGCGCTGATTGAGCGAGAAAAGCAAACGACAATCTGCGTTTGTTTTGCCTTAAGCAAGACGGATGTCTTTAGTAGTCACTAAGGACAGCCAGAGCCAATAAGGTTTATGTCGCCTTCTTGAGCCCACTCGAAATGTTTCAAAACATAATTCAAAATTCTTGCAGCACGCCGTGTGTATGCCACTTTGATAACATTAGACATGTCAACAGATCATTACGCACCGCCAACATGATACGACCAACATGATAAAAAGATCAGGCCACACGACGCGAAACGCGCCTTCCGCTTCCCGTGTGGACCAGAAACACAGGAACGAGCCAGTGTGGAGTGTGACGTGTGCGAAGAAGCATAATTTGCTAGAGCATGGACATACACATGAGAGAGCCAAACGTTCCAATGTTGCAAACGGAGCATCAAATGGGTTTCAGCTAGTAGACTATAATCATTTGATCCGTCAAACTGTATATATGCCAAGTATGCACCTAGTATTAACCATGGACCAAATAAGTCCATGATTAAACCAACGTAAATCACGTGGGGTCAATAATCAGACAAGGACAATTGCTGTTTGGCGGGCAAAATGAATCACAGTTTGGTTCTCCTCGTTCCAACGAACTTTATATACTCCTGATAAAGTACCTTACTATAAAATGAAAATTTGCGGCTTGTTCAATAGGTTTTTTTTTTGTTGTTTGTTTAGGCTGTGGCTGTTGAGATAAGTAGTAGAATTAGTTGTAAATAATGCTGTTATCTTTATTATAATATTGGACGCCGGCTAAAAGGAAAAGGAAAGCCTAAAGGAAAACCACTTCTCCCTTCCTCGCGTCCGCATTGAAAACGCACTCTCCCACTCTACCTGGAGCCAAAAAGGAGCCAGGCATGAGTGGTCGATCAATCTGACAAGTCGTCGGGATGAGTGCCGGAAAAATGTCCCGGGAAATGTGTCCCGTGAAATGTGACCGGCACCCCGTGCATAGCACGGGCTTCCTCTAGTAATTGTTATAATTCCGTTGGAGAGTCCAATTAGTTTTAGTTAGTTTTTGTAACATTTTCACATTTGTAGCGTTATATGTCTCCACCCAAACGAAAACTGGTATAAGAGAAGTCGCCAAGTGTACAAAAAGGTTCGACCTTTGTAGGCAGTTGATGTCATCCAATCATGGAAAGGCCGCCAAGGTTAATCCTATTAACCGAGCCAATCGCACCGACTAATAGTTCGAAAGTTAAATACAAAACTAGAACATTGCTACTCGCGGTAGCGATTTTTCAAGTTTGCATTTGCGTCGAAAGTATTATTCGGTGCGATTGACTTGTCTAATAGGATTAACCTTGGCGGCGTAGGTGGTTGGTTGGATATCACAACTTTCATAGGACTGTGAACGTACAATAATTTTTGTAACGTTTTAACATTTGTGACATTGTGTAATATATCAATTGGATTGATGATCTAAATAAGAGGTTATTTACCGTTCCTTAACAAACTCAAACTATTGCATTCGTTATTTGCGTTTGTAACATTCTGCTTTTTACATTCCAGGGTAAGCAAGGAGAGATAACTCAACTGTCCGATCTGTTCACGAACATTCCTATTATCCCCATCTTGATCATGGGCGGATTTAATTTCATCGCGGAACAAATGGGCGATATTCGCGGACTTCAGCGTGAAGGTGCAGCCATCATGGAACAGATCTATAACACCTGTGGACTCAAAGAATCCTTTGCCGACTACGAAGCTCTGATGAGCAAGTTAATAGCAGCCTTGAACAAACTACGAAACCGAGACGAGTAAGGCCACCCATAAAAAGAGTCACCTCGGTGGAAGATGAGCGTTTTGTAAATTTCGGACAATAATTTTTTTGTAGCGTTCACAAATTTATGCCAAATAAACGACTAATTTCTACGTCGTCATTTTTTAAGTGTCATTTTTGCTTATTACAGGGGTGCTGCCGGCAGTACCCGCTTTTTTTTCACATTTTTTCACATTCCCACCTTTCATTGTTTTTCAAATATTTCACATACCGGCTTTTCATTTTTTCACATTTTTCACACACCTGCTTTTCGTTTTTTCCCCACATTTTTCACAAACCTACTTTTCATTTTTCTGTCACTATTTCTTCGCTTTCATATATCACTCTTCTTCAGTAGAAATTTTTCTTTTCCAGTAAACCATTGTAAATTTCTCTAAAATTTCACTCAAGAAAGTAAAAGCGAATTAAAAGCGACTCCGAATCAATTTTTTTTTTTAATTGTATGATTCAACCACAGATCCTACGCAATTGCGGGCCCAAAATTAGGACGGTAATTTAATTGTTTTTTACTTCGTTTGTGCGTTTTGCCTTTTTTTTTCCCACACCAGCACTTGTATTTTCACATTTGAATTTTTCTTTAACCACTGGCAAATTTTCAAATTTTTATTCCACACCGGAAGCATCCCTGTTATTAGTCATTCAGATAAAAGTTACAAGTGCTTACAAAAACAAACTGTGTCGCATTTATACTGGTATGGCGAGGAGAACACAATCCCGGAGACTTTTAATCTTCTGTAGAACTAAACCATGCGCAATGGCTGTTTGCCGTGACGTCACCATGAGTTAGCCAATGACGAACGAGAACAACGGCTGTTTGGCCGTCTGATTGGACTATCCCAGTCACGTGATATGCACGTCACAGCAAACAGCCATGGCGAGTTGTGTAACGATTTTCGCAACGACTTTGTCTGTCCGTCGTCTTTTCCAACTGCGAACGGTGCCAGACAGAGACAAACGGTTTTTCTATTCCAGTTTTTCCAGTTTTTAGTCGACATTACGGCGTGCCATAAAAAAAAAGGTACTCGCCATGGAAACAGGTACAGGCAAACAAAAATGTCAAGTGTGCCGTCAGAAAAGGGTTATACGATTGAAGTTTCACTGTACTTGTTGAATTTAATATACAGGGATGAAAAATTGATGATTTTTTAATATAAATAATCAAATGTACAATTCAGAAAATTACATCTGTTTAAGCGCTTTGCTTATCCGTGTAGATTTTAACAAGTAAATGTGAAACTTCAACCGTATAACCTTTTTTTACGGTACACTTGACGTTTTTGTTTGTAGTGTTCAAGAATAACAATACAATTCGAAAATGAATATTCGCCAAAACAGGAGTCGGCGAAACGGGAATTCCCGTTATGCCGAAAATTAAGACACTGATTAAAAATCGGCGAAACGGCTATCCGATCTCAAATTTGATACTCCCCCACCTCTCCCCACTTTCGAAAATATTGACTGGTCCCTGAAACCAGGGAGAATGAACTACCGAGCAAAATGTCGCAAAAAAATGAGAACGGAAATAAAAAGGCGAAGGTAAAAAACACAAATAAAACCATATCGTCTAAAAAGGATCGCGAAAGCCACTCACGCAAAAAGAGCCGCGGGAATGTGTAATTGATATGTAGATCTGCTCTTCCGTTTTTTGATTTGTAGAGCATCTTGTCTCATACCTCACTTTTTCGTTCTAATCCTATTACACTAGACTACCTGTGTTACAAATATCAGATATATTTTTTTGGCGATTTATAATTTGTTGATGTATAGTAGTTTGGGTGAAGTACTGGAGCAATGGAGCGCAATCTAAGTCAATATTTGGAAGCACAACGACGTGTAACTGCAATACTAAGGACAGTTTTACGTCGATCGCGTGTGAAACGTCATTTTGCTCAAATTTCCGAACGCACTGACGAGCGTTGGCACTGCTATCCAGCCTTTCTTTGTGAACATGCCTCGTCACATGTAACACCTGTTTTGCGTTCGAATCCGATTAGAGTAGGTACGATTTTTTCAAACAATACCTGCATATTATGGTATTTTGTTGTTTTGTTTTAAATCAGTAACACTTTTTTTAATGAGGGAAAGGATTTAATTCCTAGATATCGGATGGAAATCAAGTTTACAGTTTTTATTTATCTTTCAATCAGCCAACCTTAAAATATTGCTCCAAAGTACAAAAATATATTTTAGATAATTTTGCCTCCACACTTTGCTAGACAAGACGATTCTCTTTCATTAGAAACAAGAATAACACTATTCCGTTGGAAAATAACTTAAGAGGGAGTGCAACCCCTTTGGTTATCTCAATTCTGTCTACTAGATGGCGCTAGGGTCGACAACGTATTTCAGTTACGATCGTATTTCGACTTTTTCTCAGTTATTTTCCAACGGAATAGTGTTATTCTTGTTTCTAATGAAAGAGAATCGTCTTGTCTAGCGAAGTGTGGAGGCAAAATTATCTAAAATATAATTTTGTACTTTGAAGCAATATTTTAAGGTTGGCTGATTGAAAGATAAATAAAAACTGTAAACGTGATTTCCATCCGATATCTAGGAATTAAATCCTTTCACTCATTAAAAAAGTGTTTCTGATTTAAAACAATACAACAAAATACCATAATATGCAGGTATTGTTTACAAAAATCTTACCTACTCTAATCGGATTCGAACGCTAAACAGGTGTTACATGTGACGAGGCATGTTGACAAAGAAGGGCTGGATAGCAGTGCCAACGCTCGTCAGATCCGTGCGTTCGGAAATCTGAGCAAAATGACGTTTCACACGCGATCGACGTAAAACTGTCCTTAGTATTGCAGTTACACGTCGTTGTGCTTCCAAATATTGACTTAGATTTCGCTCCATTGCTCCAGTACTTCACTCAAACTACTATACATCAAGAAATTATAAATCGACAAAAAAATATATCTGAAATTTGTAACACAGGTAGTCTAGTGTAATAGGATTAGAACGAAAAAGTGAGGTATGAGACAAGATGCTCTACAAATCAAAAAATGGAAGAGCAGATCTACATATCAATTACACATTCCCGCGGCTCTTTTTGCGTGAGTGGCTTTCGCGATCCTTTTTAGACGATATGGTTTTATTTGTGTTTTTTACCTTCGCCTTTTTATTTCCGTTTTCATTTTTTCTGCGGCATTTTGCTCTGTAGTTCATTGTCCCTGGTTTCAGGGTCAAGTCAATATTTTCGAAAGTGGGGAGGGGGGGAAGGGGAGTACCAAATTTGAGATTGGATAGCCGTTTCGCCGATTTTTAATCAGTGTCTTAATTTTCGGCATAACGGAATATCCCGTTTCGCCGACTCCTGTTTTGGCGAATATTCATTTTCAAATGAAATTACGTGCCTCGCTTGCGCTGCTGCGCTTGCTGCAGCTAAACATAACATTAGAAACCTCAGCTAATTGCAAATTCCTTTCAGTTAGGAATGCTTCTTTAACTTCAACAATATTATGTTTTCATAGAGTATTTTGATTCTGCGAAATGGGATTTGGCGAAATGGGAATTCCCTGAACTATGAAATGGAGAGACATAGTATGATTCACAAAGTTTCGATGCCAGGCTCTCCGATCTAATGCCCCCACTTGCCCTTCCACACATTCAAGTGAAAAAAGCAACCCCCCCCCCCCCCCACCACCACCACAACTCTCTCCACCAGCCCTACAAACCACAAACCCTTTGTATATCAAGGGACGTATCAGTACTTATAAACTCAATAAAGCTTCCTGGCAATAATACAATGCCAGTAGGCCTATTGAAGTGGGCCTGCCAGAAACCTTATTACCTACCTGAAATTTGTTTAGGTTTTATTCAGTATTTGTTGTTTTGGGTTGCGAGATAAAACAAAACAATGCAAAAACACACAAAAAAAAACTTCCTAAACAAAGTACAAAGAAAATCCAAACCCACACAAAAATGAAGATTCGCTGACCTCGCATCGACCGAAAACCCATCAGGTCGACATGAGCGATAGAAAATGTGTGCACCCATCACATAAAATGTTACCCATCAGATGGAAATTTCTTCACACCAGATAAACGTTTTATTTTCCCATCAGATAGAATTGTTATTCTATTTAATAAAAAAAAGTTCTGGCTATCCAATCCGTAGAGGCTCAATCACAAAGTTGGAGCATGTTTTTTGTATGCTTGCATGTTTTGTTCTGTCTGGCACAACTATAGTATTTTGTGCCGAGGACTCTGGATCAGTTCGTTACGTGGCTAAACGGCAAAGGAAATCCAGGAAAATAAAACCAAATAAAGAAAATCTAGAGGATATAAAATCCAAAGGAAGAAAGTAATCCACGGAATAGCTTTATTTTTAGCTTACGATTTTATTAGTGAGGTAAACCTGTATTTCGATGCAGTTGCTACGAAAACTAAAACAGAGTACTACAAAGAAGGAAATCTGCGCACAGCGTGGCGCTCTACAGTTCTGACTGAATACTGCCAGAGGTTTATTCTTCGCGTATTCCGGAAGTGAGTTTTTGGCAGTTCTGTTTGGGGAACGCACGAATCTGGAGCACCCCCCCCCCTCGGGAGCCCCCCACCAATCCCGGTGCACTTTCATTTTCAGGAGTCCCATAGGGAAGGAAGCGTCCGCTGGCAGCGCCGGAGGAAGGGAAGCGTCCACGGTACCTGCGCTACGCTTTCCATGATTTCTTTTTTATGGCAAATGGTTTGAGTTTGGTTATATCTTTACATAGCATTACAATTTTAAAAACATTCCCGTTATATACGGAAAACAAATCCCGTGACAAATTCAATTTTATACCAGAAATCGACTTTATTTTTGATTTCGATGGGTATGGTGTGGATTGATGTGTTTTTCGACCCATTTTCTTCCTCAGTTGTAAAATTATGAAGTTGTAGAAAGCTAATCACTCCATGACTGGTTATCTGACGGGCTACCCTCCCCTTTAATTTGTAGAATATCCCTCCTCACTCTTTTTTCTTTCTAATCCGAAGTAGATTTACATATTTTTGCATTTGTTGATACGTGTTTAGTTTTGGTAAAGTACTGTTGTTCCCTGTGCATTCCTGCAGCTTCGGTCACAATATAATGAAAGTCGTAAAACGTCTGGGGAAAAAAGGCCAGTAGGGAAAAGAAGTACGTTAAAAGAAGCGTTTACGAAACGAGTACAAAACAAAGCTAAGTCTCGGACAGAAAGAGAGTCGGGAGGGGGGAGAGGCTCCGCCGTCACCCGTAGCCGTGGTATAGCATTCGCAGCAGTATTTTTGGTTAGGCTGCTCTACAGCGCGTTTGAAATAACGCTCTTAGCTTTAGTAACTAATAATGAATGGCATTCTAACATGGGGGAAATTCCCTTTATGTATAAGTAAAATTCCCAACAGACTGAAGAAAAATCCTGCGCTTACATAGAAAAAATTCCCGTTAGAGCGAAAAGAAATACCATCAGATGGGGAAAAAAAACATTCTCGTCTAGTAGTATCTCCCGGTCGGATGGGTGTTGTGCGTTATTTTGTACTGTATCTGCTGGATTTCAATATGACGTGCCTGAACCAAACAAACGTTACGTCAATATTCAGCAGAGGCGCAATTACGGAAGCGAAAGCCGGGGGTGGAGGGGGGGGGGATGACATTTAATCGGAAATGGGGAATTATCGGGGGCGGGGGAATGACAATTATTCGGAAGCGGGGAATTGTCGTGGGGGAAGGAATGACAATTATTCCAAAATGGCAAATCAGTCGGGAGTGTGGAACTGACAAACTATATGGAGTCAGGTGAGGGGGGGCGGGTACATACTTCCCCAGCTGGAAACAAATAATACATTATAAGTAATAAATACACAGAACTGCATTTTGGAATTTTTTGCGGAATTTCTGCCTTTATAAATAATTTTTGAACAAGGTTTTGTTTTTATCCAGGTTTCACGGTAGAAGAACATAAACGTACTATTACTTTCTAGTTTTCCCACTCTTTCGGGGAACTAATGCAACCCAAAAACGGCAAAGATGGGTATTTAACTGCAAAATTTATCAATGAATTATATTATACCACAGTTTTACGTCGATAGAATGCCATACATGTATGAAACATCATTTGGCTCAGATTTCCGAACGCACGGATCTGACGAGCGATGGCACTGCTATCCAGCCCTTCTTTGTGAACATGCCTCGTCACATGTAACACCTGTTTAGCGTTCGAATCCGATTAGAGTAGGTAAGATTTTTATAAACAATACCTGCATATTATGGTATTTTGTTGTATTGTTTTAAATCAGTAACACTTTTTTTAATGAGGGAAAGGATTTAATTCCTAGCTATCGGATGACAATCACGTTTACAGTTTTTATTTATCTTTCAATCAGCCAACCTTAAAATATTGCTCCAAAGTATAAAAAAATATTTTAGATAATTTTGCCTCCACACTTCGCTAGACAAGACGATGCTCTTTCATTAGAAACAAGAATGACACTATTCTGTTGGAAAATAACTGAGAAAAAGGGGAACTAAGATCGTAACTGAAATACGTTGTAGACCCTGGCGCCATCTAGTAGACAGAATTGAGAAAACCAAAGGGGTTGCATTCCCTCTGAAGGGCTTTAATATGACGTTCTACTCGGCTCCCCCTTTCCCATTTGAAATTACTAAATTACTGAGTTGTGCTCCCTATGCCCCCGATGGAGTGGGGGGTTCTACGATATGCCAAAAGATAGACCCCTCAACCCAACCGATGTCCCCCAAAGGTGCAAGTTTCAATTCTCATCCGTTCAAAAGTTATTCAGCCTATCTGAGACTTCTGGAGCACCCTGTATAAATATTATCTGGATGGGGCGGAAAGTGACTTTGTTGAATCTTGGCAGCCGACATACTAGTGATAATTTCGATTGTCAGTGTTATTTGCACTCCTATAGAGCAGCGTCATGTGACGTCATATTGGCTACGAGATACCATTTCGAGGGCATAGCTACAAGGTGCACTAGATTAAAATGTAACGGAAAACAACGGCACTTCTAGTCAAGACAGTGCTTTGAGAGCGGATTTCTTAAGCTTAAAAGAAAGTCGTTTTCTCCAACAAAAATCGCGCGTTACAGGCTTAAGAAATTCAGTCCAATAGCATTGGCTTCAGTAAGACGACCTTCTTTTCCCCCTCCAGTGCCCCTTGCAGCTAACCCAGTTACTGGCTCCACAATCGAGTTATACACAATAATACTACGTTGTGTCACTGCCCTATTGAGATCCTTTACGTAGACGATTTTGTAGTGTTGAAACGTGTTTGCAATTTTTCGTGTTTTTTTTATTGCCGTTAGATGGCGATTTCCTTCTAGCCTTTCAAATTTCAGTTTCACTTCTAAAATTAATGTAACTAAGAAAAATATTTTTCCTTTTGTGATGTCGACGGTTCACGGGAATTAATAAAACAAGATTCACAAGTTAAAATGACCAAATTTGTCGTAGCATCCGGCAATTGCTCTGAAAACTGGTGTATGCCTGTGCATCCAGCTATATAGACAAAATAAAAATAAAACAATTAAAAAATCGCGTAGTGTCATATAGCTAGAAAACAAACCAGTCTTACATTTAAGCTAAGGTTTGCCTTTTTTTTTCCCACACCTACAAATTATTTGGTGCCCGTTAAATGGAATAAGTAGAGCTCCCGAAGACAGCGGTTTTTAATGGCATGAAAATCGAAAAAAAATGGCAAAGATGCCAAAAAACATAAAATTATTCCGTGTCATGGAATCCAGTCGTTCTTTTTTAAGTTTTGGTGTGTTAAAACGGGTGGGAGAATTTAGCTATACAAGTGTTCATTTTAAACTGTTTACTTCCGGTTAAGAAATAATTGGGTAAAGGAAGAAGGAAAATGTGACAAATGATTGGTAACAGAACTGTACAGTGACAGTGCAATTTTAAATTGTTTACGAATGGCTGGCATTTATTGTGTCACCAAAGATAAAGGGAGTAAACTTAGCTTGCGAGAAATAGTAAGGTGTTAACAACATCACAATGGTCTTAAGGACGGAAAAGACAAAGGCTCAACAAGAGAGTTAAATAAATACAGATGCAAACGGCCTTAAAAGGAAACGTCCATAGGCAACGCTCAACGCGTGTCTGTATGACTCAGCGCTAGGACCTCGGTCTTTGGTTTCAAAGGTCATGGGTTCGATTCCCCGCAAGACTGTCTGACATATAAGTCCAAAACGTAACGTAAATAGGTTTGCATCTGTATTTATCACAAGGCACTTGTGCACGGGGGGGGGGGGGGGGGGGGGGGATTTCCTCTATCCTTCTGGGGAAAAAATGCCATTTTTGTCCTTTTTGGACAAAGAATATGCCTTTGTTTTTTTCTTTTTTCGGTTTTCCGAACTGAAAGAGGCCAGAAAGGGGCATAAAAGGATAAAAAAAACACAATAACAGGCTAAAAAAGTGGCAAAAAAAAAAAGGCCCCCGGAAAAAATAAACCTCAGCGTGCCCTTTGACTAGAACTTGCCCCTGCCCTCTCGGAGGTCTGTGCTCCCTACTGGTCGGTAGGCAGTGACAGTCTTGAAAGTGAATTCGCTAATTAGAACAGCTGACGATACAGCACTATTTATTTGCATGAAACATGTTTTTTTATGTGTGGTCTAACGTGATCAACAACAAATTTAAAAAAAAAAATTATTTCTGCATTACATTGAGTAACGCTCACTTCAACTCTTGTTGCACGCGCCCAGTGGGGTCTTTTTTTGTACACATAGGTAACACGATTCAGCCTTGTTGTTGCCACCGATGTTTGGATTTTCCGATTTTCGACGAAGAATTAAAGGTTTTGAAAATGTTCCTGCAACAATACCTTCCCACATCATCAACATGTAGTGCATGACAATCCAAGATTTAGCGTTAAGTAGTCGTCACAATATCCCTGACCGAATTAATAATGCGACTAGCCACATCGCTCGCTTCCTCTCGAGGACATATCACTTGTAATTTGTATCCACCCAAAACCAAAACTGGTAGAAAAACCCGCCAAGTTTCCAAAAACGGTCGGCCTTTGAAGGTAGTGATATCATTCCACCAGGGAAAGGCCACCAAGGTTACTCCTATTAGCCAAGTTAATCGCACATACTAATAGTTCGAAAGTTAAATGAAAACTAAAAGACTGTTACTAGCGGTAGCAATCTTCAAGTTTTCATTAACGTCCAAAGTATTATTCGGTGCGATTAACTTAGCTAGTAGGATTAACCTTGGCGGCCCTTCCCTGGTGGAATGATATCACTACCTTCAAAAGCCGACCGTTTTTGGAAACTTGGCGGGTTTTTTCTACCAGTTTTGGTTTTGGGTGGGTATCACAACTTTCATAGGACTGTGAACGTACATAAGGTTACACCGTCTGTTTAAGATGCTTCAATCCCATTTTTGCACACACTGGCTAACAATCGCTGATTTCGTTCGCTTCGCTCACTCAATCAGCGCATCCCCTTCAGTTGTTTATTTATCCCTGCACCTTCCCTTTAATTTTTCAAGATTTCGTTCACGAAACCCCCGAAGGTCGCTGTTACTAGAACAGCAGAACACGAAGCATTTTATTTTTGGGTTATTAACAAAAAACCCGTTAGCTCGTGTGTACTCGCATTGTTGCGTAACCATCATCTAACGTGGAACACCATTAATCTTATGCAATCCACGGCAACGTTAATGTTCCTTTATTTTGTCCTTCGTTACAGTTCAGTTTTTAGTTCGTCCAGGCTTTTACAATAAATCTAAGTACCAGTCTTGATTGTTCAAGCCATTGTTGCTTAAAATGTTTGGTTGCAACTAGGAAAAGAAACGAAATTTAAATTCGCCGATGGAGAATTTCAAAACCCTCCCACGCATTTGTCCTGACCCCTACAACCCCCAAACAAACAAAAGGACCATCCTCAGATCACCATGCAACCGTGTGGAAAACTTCAGGTACGTAGGCCTTCTCAATTTTGCGCTAGCCGTAAGTAAAAAGTCTATGGGATTTAACATGGAAAAATAGCTAGCTAGCTAGCTAGACAGTGACATAAAAACAACGTTATTGACGCATCTCTTTCTCTATGATTGGTGGACACTCATCCTTTAAATTTTAGTATTTCTTAATCTCTAACCCTTCCCCTTAAATTTTCCACAATTTGAAACATTTCTGTCGCATCAGGATTTATCCTTAACATGCAAAAATATGCTTTCAGTTGCTTACAGTTAACAGTCACTATCTGCTAGTGACCCGCCTTTTTATCATTAACATTCAATTTTTAACAACTGGATATCTACAATGGGATGATCTACTGTTACTTGGCGGCGACACACTAACGTGGTGTGTCTAGATTAGTAATATTATATCTTTAGAATTTTGTTTTTCTTACGTTCTAAAGTGAAAACGCAACGGTTTTCATTTAAGTCAGGCCTACGCAAGGCACTAACTCTATCCAAAGCTGCTCGTGCTTTGCTACGCCTATACAGTAAACACCTTGCCAGGATTTGTTAACGTAAAGTAAACCAACAATATAGTGCAGTTTGAACATAAATTAGGCATACGCAAGGAACTAACTCGTACCCAAAGCTCCTCGTGTTTTACTGCAAATAAGGAAAGAGCCGGATAATGGCTTAACGTAAATACTACTGGTCGATTCTTGTTGTTTGAAATATACAAATACAGACGTAGAAATATTATCAAGACTCTTCTCTGTTGTCAAAATATTTTCTTTACGCAATTTAGTAGTTAGTATTTAAATTTTTTCGTGTATTTGCGTAATGTAATTTAATTTAAGTGCTAAACGGTATTCTGTGGTATTGCATTTTCAATATCCATATATCAACTTCAACTCTATCTCAGCTGGACTTGAAGATGTGGCGCGTTTAACAGGAGAAAGCCGCCGACGCAACATCGGCTGTAGCTTCTCGTTGGAGACAAATAATTTCATTAACTGATAAACTCGTAAGCTAATAAAACGTATCATTACGTTATAAATATAAATAATAACACTAAGAATGTTTAGGCTTTCTATTATTTTATTTTGAATTGGGATATACTCCAAAAAAAAAAGCCCTCTAGATTTTGTGGATAATACGGCTAAAAATGTTTTCTCACGCAGCCTGTAAGCCTGTAGCCTGTAAGCCTGTAGCCTGTAACCAGACTAAAACTAACTCAAGCTAATTAATTTGAATTTAAACCCCTCGTGTTGGGCGCTCGGGATATAATTGCAAAATAATTAGCATTCGTTAGTTTTAATGTCAGGTTACAGGCTTCGTGCGAAAATAGTAGCCGTATTATCCACAAAAGTTATAGGGCTAATTACTACTGAAAATGAACTCAACTCAACTCAACCTCACGAGCTGCACCTTCGGCAAACCGGGTAAAAGGTGTGCGCCGCCAGGCCACCATTGCGGCAACGGAAGTTTCAGCAACAGAGCGCACATGCCGTCCGTAGACAGGTTACGAGTATAGTGGGTCCCGATTTTTTTTCACTTTTAGTGTCTATGGGTGTGAAAAATGCCGTTCAGAAATTGAACATAATACTGAAAACTGTCAAAATTGTCATTTCGTTTCATCCAGTGAGATGACATTGTCAGTATTGTCAGTAAGGAAGGATGATGTGCAGGAAGTAGGAAAATTTCTCAGCTCAACTGACGGAACTGCGCAGTTGTTGCGTGACATGGCATTTAACCACCTGTAACCCACCGAGTTTAATAATTGAGCTTTTGAGGATAAAACAAACTCGTATAAACTGGTATTCTGGATCTTGACACTGGATTGGGCAAAATAAAATAAGTAGGAAGTCGTAACTCATGAAACCGTCAGTCATATACTCCCATTATTCATTAGTTTCATTGCAATACGTACCTGCTTCAGTTGTTTGTTCTTCTGTCACCGTAAGTATTGGTAAGTGACCACTTTTATTTTGTTTGCCTGTATTCCATTGAAAGCTTTATTCAGAACGAGCAGTAGAACTCGGCTTCGCCCTGGGGTTTTGTTTCGCCCGTGGTTGTTTCCCAGTTTTCGCTCAGTGTTGCCTGAACGTTCACTGGAACAGGAAGTTTTTCTTACTGTAATACTCCCCTTTTCCTCCCAGCCATTCCCTCTTACTTTCCTCCCGGTAACCTACTATTTCGTAGAATCCATTTTCGCAGAATCCAATTTTGCAGAATCCAATTTTGCAGAAAAAAAAACGTCCATTTTAGCGGAAATAAATTTATCGTGAAAATTATTCTGTTTTATTCTATGTATATTCTGTGAAAACGGATTCTGCGAAAATGGAATTCCAACAGCGCATGAATTATGTCCATTTTCGCAGAATCAGTTTGCAGAGAAAAATATGACCTGCTAACCATTAATGGGTTGCACTGGACATGACCCAGCTTATTAAATGCATTTCACATGACCCAGCGGAAGAGGGGAAAAATTTGACTTTCAGTATTGCTAGTCCCTTATCAATGAACAATCCAGAAAAATCTTTCAGTTAAGATGGGTAGTGCCGGAGAATTTTTTTTTGTTTAACCGGTATGAAACACCGACTTAGGGTGAGTGCTTCGGATTTTGCTCTAGTATACGTCGAGGTTTCTGTAATCCTAAAGTGTATGACACAAGCAATCGGGAAATGCGGAACCCGGTGCAAACAGGAGCCCCCGTTCACTTTCCTGATAACTTATCCTATCGTTCATGTACAGTTAGAGGAAAATTTTTCTTCTTGCAAAAATAATGAGGTACTAAAAGTAAGCCGTGTCATGTCCAATATAGTTCATCAAGGAGTAGCAGGCCATGTTTTCATTCTGCAAATGTCATTCTGCAAAAAAAGGATATAATATCTGTGAGTTCGGAGTGCCATATTCGCAGAATCCGTTCTTGCAGAATACTGACCTTAAAATTAATTTCTGCGATAATGGACATTTTTTATCAGAATTGGATCCTGAAAAATTGGAAGACACCTTTCCTCCCGTCCTCTCCCTCCCCTCCCCTTTCATCCCATCCTTTCTCTTCCCTCTCCCTCCCCATTCTCACCATCCCTTTTATCCTGACCCTGCTTCTTTCCTCTCCTTACCCGTAATTTTATCTGTTCACTGTGACAGGTAATTCTTCTTCCTG
>JAHWFP010024060.1:0-13960 GCA_023313725.1 Lithobius niger
AAAGTTTAAAATTGGTGCTTTCGCAGTTGTTTCCCCCATTTTCCTCCACCCTCGACTCAACTCATTCGCCGAGAAGCGAAAGAAAAAGAAAACGATTTTACCGAAAGTACGTGTGAAAATGACGTAAAAAGATGGGTAACTAAGAAGCAACCAGCTTTTTTTTTCCCGTTTAAATTTCTTTCTCCGAGTTGTTAGTGCGAAAGATTAATGGGTACATATCGTAACAGTCGGGAAAGAAAGCGAGAAAAGAACGGGAAAGAAAAAAAAACACGAAAAAAAGAATTAAACAAAAAAAAAGGCGAAGAGGCAGCCCACAAATCACACCCCAGAAACTCATCAGGGAAAGACTAGACTTATTTGCTCCAAAACAACACCAAAACTACAAACAGCTCGGACTTTTCACGCAGCAAGACACTCGTAAAAATGTCAGTGCTATCTGCCTGTATCTAGAACCAAGATGTATATTTACTTCTTCATTTGCGTCCTGTGGACGTATATATATGTATATGATTTTGTTTGTTTGTGCATCTAGGTTTATGTGAAAGATAAGGCTGAACGTTAGACGGTTATATTTAACCACTCCTTCACATATTTTTGCGGAAACGTGGTTCTGCTTTAGCAGCACAATCGCGTTTATGTTCTACATGCTCTCTTGTCAAAAATAAAATAGGAACTATAGCCACTTCGTGCTCTTCGCTCGCTCTATCCGCGCACCCCTCTTCCTCAGAAACGCGAGTTACTAATTAAACTTTTAAAACACCGACGGCTGCTGCTAATGTTCGGATCACGCAGCAACAACCACTTGGAGAAAATCACTGGAAACTTAAGTAAAATAATTTTGTTTCCAAAGAACAAGTTCATGTCGAATTTGTAAAAAAACAAAGAAGATATAAATGACAATCATCTAAAATCATTAAAAAAGTATGACGTGCACGTGTGTCTGTGCGTGAACCTCTACTCCTCTTGAAAGATAAAGATCAAATGAAAGATAATTAAATTGGGCAACCGTTACACTGTGAAGACGATGTGTACTGACAGTACACAGACGATGTGTACTTACACATCAATGTGTACCCGCTCAGCCTCCACATGAACTGTGTACTGCGAGTAGACAATTTGTGTACTGGTAGTATACAAGCCGTGACAAGAATGTGTACTGTGGGTGCACAGACTGTGTACTGCCAGTGCACAGACTGTGTACTGCCGGTACACAACTCGCGTGGAGGCTGAGAAGGCACACATTCATGAGTACTGTCAGTAGACACCGTCTTCAGAGTGTAGGTCTATTTTTGTGGCTGTAACTCGATTTTATGACCCTCAAATACGCGAAAAACACCAAAAAAATAACGTCGAAGTTTTTTTTGACCCCCTTGACGTTTGTTTATGACGTCATAGTTTGTTCATGCAAAGTTCATTACGCCTGAACAAACTTTTCCTGATAAACTACGACGCCATGAGCGTCCGCGCTGAGGGATGTGATGGACGAAATGTGAGTAAAAATTGCGATGATTAGTCTGCGTCGAAAAAAATCACTACATCGATTTTGTGATGCAAAGAAATTGATCGACGCCAGTGGAGTGAACGATATGGCTAGTCGTAAATTAAAATGGATACTACTTTCGTAAACTGCAAACATACTTCATTTCCACGTTCCACAGTACAGACTGAATTTGCAGCCAGTCACGCTGTACAACAGTTTACTGTGGTAGACAGAACGGAACCTCGGGCAAATCGACAGGACTCAATTATATGCCTAAACCATGCGCAATGGCCGTTTGCCGTGACGTCACCATGAGTTAGCCAATGACGAACGAGAACAACGGCTGTTTGGCCGTCTGATTGGACTAGCTCAGCGATGTGATATGCACGTCACAGCAAACAGCCATTGCGCGTGGTATAGTAGTATAAATCTTAGCCATGAAAAGAAGTGGCTGTAGTGATGTTCGTCTCCGTTTTTGTGGGCTGAACGAACTCAGTTAACGAAAACAATTAGCAATGTAAGCTACTTCACAGCACAATGGGCTAAAATTTCCCTCTATCTGTGCTAGTAAATTACGCAGAAACAAAACTGGAAAACGATCATTTTTATGCTTTTACATCATTTTTGCCAAAAATTACTTTGTCCACCTTTCAGTTGCGTAATGAGTAAAGATTGTCCGAACAGCACAACCTATCACTTCGTGCTAGAAAAAAAGATGGATTAGTTACTTCAGGTGATGACTAGGCACTTCCGCTGGAAGTCGAGTGCAAGGAAGGAGTAGGAGAGCACGCACGAGCTGAAACTCTTGAAATGGGGCGTTGTCACGTTAATCAATACATTCATGGCAAATAATGAGGGGGGATAAAATTCCCATTACTGCTTAGATGACGTGCAGCACGGAGTTTAAGCAAAATACTGCCGTGCCCAAATCTCGTGTTTTTTACGCGAAATGGAATTCACAATTCATATTTTTGCGGACGTATATTATACGCGCTGTACTGATGGGGAAGCAAAACCATCATGAAAGATTCTAACATCCTCTCTAGCGTGGTTTGAATCTACACGCAGAGGGCACTGGTGTTCCATTTACTGTTATTGGTAAAAACGAGAGGTATTTTGAAGGTTGAAATGGGTCTAGAAATTGAAGGCCGTAAAACTGATCTGCATGTGTTGCAGGCCAAACACCGCATGTTTGGTTTTACTGTAAAAGTCAGCAACAACGATTTGCTTTTCGACTTTCGTGCAAATAAAACCCTTCGTTTTTAGATTTAAGTGGCACAAATTTCGCCACCCTAGATTGTTACCCGAGTACAGTTTGACAGCCGACGAGCGCCGTTGCCCCCTTATGAAATTATTTAATTTTCTACCTTAGGCCATTTTTAGTTACACAATAAAAAAAAATAAAAAAAAAATGGAAAAATTCCAAGAAAAAGAGGTAAAATAGTCCCAGGAAATAGGTACCACACAAAAAAGCCCATAAAGGTAAAGTGACCCCATCATGTTTTCGCCACAGAAAGTAGTGATATCGGAGCCAAAATGGCTGCCATCAAGTTTGTGATCCGAACCTTGTTACTCAAGCTTAACTGACAATCACCGAGGTGCAGGTTAAGATTGAGGATTAGGACGGAAAACTTGGTGGCAGCCGTTTCGGCTCTGATATCACTACTTTCTATTGCGAAAACCCCCCCCAAAAAAATTCTTGGTAAAAATCCTCGGAAAAAGAGAAATATTATGCAAGATCTAAGAATAAGATTTTATAAAAATATAAAACGAAAAACTTTCCACAGCTTTTAGCTCGTCATATTATAGTATTACAGAGACATCCCTACTAGAAAGAATGTGTGATTGGTTGCTGTTTCTGGTGTTACACAGCTGCAGCTAGCGCGACAGCACGATTGAGGCAGACACATGTCTAGTCATGGAAGTTATCAAATTTATATAATTTCTTTTACATGTTCTTCCAACTACCCTTTCAGATTGTAGATGTAAGTTCATTAAATGTTAGATCAACTGCAGTTATCACGGCATGTACGTCACCGTCCTCATCAAAACTACGAAAGAAAAGGAAATAGTCGAATTAGAGGACTTTTCAACTGTTGTGGTTATCTCGGACGGAGAGGGACAATTTTGCTAGAAAAAACCTAGGATCTTTTACGTGCTGCAATGGACATGAGCACGAGGCACATTCGTTGATGGTTTTTATTTTTGTGTATTTTGTATTTTATGTTTTTTCGTTTGAAATCCTCGTGTTTTTTTATCCGAGGATTTTTATTCCAGATAATTTTTTTCCATGGGATCTTTTTCCGTGGGGACAATTTTTCAGGGATTCTCTTTCCAGGGATTTTGTTTACAGGGATTTTGTTTCCAGGGATTTTTTTCCGGGACTCGAGCAAGCCAGACTACTTAGACTTCTGACACCCGAAATAATTTCCAAGTCCTTTTTTTTTTTTGAACCCTTGTTCAACTGGTGTGGAAACGAGGCCGATGCCCACTGGGCTGTGCGTGCTCGCTTTGAGCGGAATACCTGGACTCCACCTCCTCGGCGGTGGGCCTATGGAACCATTATTTCCCCCATCTTGTAGCCACGCACATTATTTTGTGTACTCCTCCGGGAATACCGAGGTTAAACCATACGGATCACGTAGCAACGCAAATGTCATTCAGGCCTTCTGTTTGCAGTAGGTCTATTTACAGATTTCCACTCGCCGTACTGCATAAGAAAGACAAAAGTTCGACGAAGGGTCCACATTGCTTGTAGCCTACACATTATATACTTCCATTCGTATTTGCGATCCTTTCTTCATTTCTCATTCCTTCTGATGGTTTTTTTAAAACTTTTATTGTAGTGAGGACGATTGGCAAACACGAATCGAAATATATATATGTTTTAAAGTGTAGCCTGTTAGCAAGTTGTGGACAGCTTCGTCTAATTACTCTAGATTTCGCTTTTGGGAATCTATCTATCTACATCTATGTAATTATGTAATTACATAATTATAGTAATTGTAATTATAGTTGCTGGTGGACACCAACCAGCAACGGCCCGTGCATCTGGTAAAGGGAAAGCATTGGGGCAGAGGTGTGCGCCGCCGCGCCACGCCGCCGCCACCGGCAATTAGTGACTCGCCACACACACGCCGCCGCCACTGGATAGCAAACTTTGACGGCTCGCCGCCGCCGCCGAATCAGGAATAGTCAAAGGTCAAAAAAACGTCCAGATAGACACTGAACTACATACATAGCGCAACAAATAAAACGAAGTCATTTGTTATGAGACGCTTGGGAAAAGTCAACACTTAGCTCGCCAGAAAAATGTATTATAACGACAAGCACGTGTAAACGCCGCCGCGGCCGTGAAAAGTGTACTCAATTCGCCGCCGCCTTCTGACAGCCGGCGCGCCGACCATCGCCGCCGTCACTGCAAGAAATAAACGAAAACGCAGCCGCCGTTCTTAATTTGGCGGCGCACACGTCTGCATTGGGGGAAGCTCTTCAGGACAGCATGTTCCTCGAAGGGGCAGCTTCGAAACCGCCTTGAGCCTTATTTATTTCCGACAGCGTGAACATGGCAGTGATAATTAGAAAGAGGGGATTATCAGCAGTGAGGGCGGAAGGGGGAGTTCAGTGCGCTGATTGAGTGAGCGAAGCAAACGAAAATCAGCGTTTGCTAGCCAGTGTGTGCAATAATTTGAAGATATTTAATTCGGCTGAACATGGATACCACATAATGAGCTACCATACCTAACCAGTGTTGCAACCCACGCATTTGACACCACCCGTGCATCATCTAGTAACATGCAAACTTGATTTTCTTTTCTTTCTATTTCTACTTAATTATAGATTTACACCGGTACTGCCTTTTTTTTTAATTCACACCTCAGATCCATCCATTTACACATACAAAACGAGGCGCGTGCCATTTCCAGGGAAAGTCGGTGGCTTTCCTGAAGAGCACTGGGCGTGGACGAAGGGAGCCACGTCATAAATTACATTTAATGTGAACACGCAATAGGGGGAAGTCATTAGAAAGGCAGGGAGGGTTTGTTTCTAGTCCGGCAGGTCAGACGGGGAGGCGGGAAAAAGGAGGAGGCATGAGATCTTATTAAAATTAACAAGACTTATTACACCATTATTGCTGTCAAAGTTAATTACCGCTGCACGGCATTCGTTTGCCAAAAGCGCTGCGTTAGCCACCACCAAGCGCAAAATGCTGAATGTTATTTAATGATGCGCATTGCAGAAACACGGTTGTTTTCGCAGTTCTTATCCAGACCTGTCTTGTTTTGTTGACAACTGGTTTAAACTAGCTAATTAGCTCGAGTTGTGAAGGTCTCCACGGTATTTGTACCGCGTGGTCGCCTTACCTAGTCGGAGGTACTGGTAACACGGAATTTGTGCTAGGAACACCACTGAGTCAATAAAATGCGTCGACACGAAATGGACTGTGTGACGCTGTCAACAAGGAGTTACAGATGCATGGTAAGGTGTATATTTGGGGTTTGTTCAACATCTCCGTAATGTGTGGTGCAGTGGCAACGCGGACCGCTGCACTGTGACTGAGGTTGGCACTAATGGCCTAGCTGTCGTCGCGCTATTACTCTTCAATCCCCCCCCCCCCCACATCAACAAGACTGAGATGTGAGTAAAATTCGAGTTGGTAGACAGCAGGTTTCCACAAAATTAGAGCTGCATGGTCGACTGGTCGTTTTTTATATTCGGAGATATTGATAACACCGCTGACACCATCCTGACGACCAAGATACGGGCGAAAGGCTTCTAAGGTCGTACTGGTCGTATTTCCCTATCGTTTGTTCACTGAAGGACAATGTTAGCACTCCTGCTTGCCGGACAATTAATCAGGTATTGTTGCTGATGACCATGACCAGTATAAGCTATCCGGCAAGACCTATAACGACATAAGGGGCGTACACAATATGGCTGCTACAACGCGACGTTGCCGAGGATGTAGCTCCGCAATGCCGGCATCTTCAGCAGTTCAGCCACTGGATCGAATAAGTTTTTTGGGGTTAACTCGCGACATCTGTTGACAAGTAGTGACGATTTCAAAATAATAATTCCAATTCAACGGAGACTTAGGAAACAAATTTGTCTTGGGTTTAAAATTAAATAACTCATTGGGTTATCACACTACCACTCACGAAGTTTTAGAGTCAACGGGAAATAGGCTCTCAACACGTTTGTGCGGTGAGAAACTGTTTCACGAAAAAGAGCGGCAGCATCTCAGTTGGCATTGTTTTTGGTCTGTAACTAACGTCCGCGACTGAAGGAAAGCAGCGACAAGACAAATCAACGGAACCAGTAGTGCTTTCGGTGGCCATATTGTCCAATTTAGTCGCTTAAGCACAATTTGCTTCAAGGTCCGACCGGTATGTGCAGTCCAGTCATGGCATGGCTTGCGAATGATGAAAACGTCATCTATCGGAAGATGTCCTCGAACCGCTACCAACGTCAATGGGGCCAATCCCGGATTGCGTAGATGTTAAAAATCCGGGAAGGAGAAAGACGTCTATATAGTAAGGCCTATAGTAAAACCGGGGGATGCGAAACAGGTAACCAACGATGGCAGGAGGCCAATGTAGGATTTATAATAAATCCCGTAGCCGTTGATGCCTGATGGAATCTCGGTCTGCCTTGAGAGGCACGGATTCCGGGGACTTTCCCAGGTAACCATTTCCCGTCACCGACTAGTCTGGGTTCAGACGCTGTTTTTTTCACGACAGGGAAGCCCAACACACTCGGCTTTCGCCTCGCCTCGACTCGTCTGGATAGTGTTCACGTGGTGAGACAACGTCTGAACCTAGACTAGTCACCGACCAGAACGTACATTTGATGATAACGCCATAAATGGTATCTGCACGACTAAAACTGAAAAGGGCGGAAGAAACCTCCAGTTTAAGCGGCCATTTAAAACAGCGATATCGTAGCTGAAATGGCTGCTTTAAGTATTCGGTCGAGTCGGTCGAGACAAGGATTAAGCCTTCCTTGTCATTCAAGAGTCGTCTAAACCAAGAGTTGGGCAGCTTCAGGTTTAGAAACTTAACTAGATACCGTATCTTACCTCTTTCAATTGTATGTTACGCCCTACCGGTAGTTCCGGCTACTAAATACCTCTGATAAGGCTTTGCCCTCGTGCTGTTTCGAAGGCAAAAGCATTCGGAGAGGCATTAGTAGCCCCATCTACCCCATGGGCCTCTCGTAGGTTTGGAAGTGCTAAGATGCCCTAGTATCTAGTTAGCGTTCTAATCTACGGTTTAGGAAAGTATTAGACTGGAGATACATCCTACATTCTTGGGTGCATTGCTAGTTGAGCCAGTCCCACCAAGAGGGCTACCGGAGGGGCCCCCTTATTTCTCAAATATAAGCCTAATTAATCAAATGTAAGCTTAATTACCGTACTCAAATATAAGCCTAATTACTCAAATATCCTACCTTAATGTAAGCCTAATTACTAAAAAGTAGGCCTAATTACTCAAATATAAGCTTAATTACTAAAATGTAGGCCTAATTACTCAAGTATAAGCCTAATTACTAAAATGTAGGCCTAATTACTCACGTATAAGCCTAATTACTCAATGTAGGCCTAATTACTCAAGTATATAAGCCTAATTACTAAAATACAGGCCTAATTACTCAAAACTTGGCGTAACCACACGGGCTTAAATGCCAACATGCTACTGCTACACTCCTTGGGGAACGTAATTAAACTATAAACTCTTGTCCCCAATATCCAAGGCTTGATTCAACCAATAAAACAGAATAATACTACATCTCTGACAAGTTGTCGCCATCGCTGTAACCCACACTTTTGCCTTTCATTTTTTGGTATTATTATTATTTATTGAATTTCATTTCGGGGCTGGTTGGTAGGCTGGGTGGAAAGGTGGCAGCATTCATTTTCTTCTCACACCGACTGTCGCCTCTGTTTTTTTTTCCCGTAAACGACCACGATTATTAGCGCGTTATTGTGCAGCCAACTTCAATTACAGCTGGCCTGGCCCAACACCTCGAGCCAAACAAGCAACAAGAACACAATAATGTCTGCAAAAGCCTACACAAATGGCCAACAACATACGTGCCGATATTCTACGCTTGCCGGATTAGGAAAGAATGTTCTTTTTTTTTCTCTTTCTGTTGCGTCCCCTTCTCCCCTTCCCCCTAGAAAATAGTTGTTGCTTGTTGGGCCTCTGGTGCAAACAGCATAATCCAGCAACATTTCCGGCAGTTCTCTTCAAAAGCCCCACATTACCCAAAACAACCCACCCTGAGGCTATAGACCGTATTCGCTGGTTTGTGGAAAGGTTAAAAAAGAAATAATAGCCTCTTTCGAGTGAAACGTGAAACTTACCGCAAAAAGATATTGAATTGAGTGAAAATATCGTGTACTGTGAAAGAGAAGTCTTAAAAACTAAAAAAAAAATACTTGAAAACAATGCAAGTTTTACGTTGAACTATGATACAAGGCTGCGCAATGTTGATACAGCATGCCCTTCAAACACCTCTTCAAAAGGCGCACCCGCTAATAATTCAGCTTCAACTACGGATGCAACAGACTAGAGCAGCTTGCACGCCATTGCCCACAGCGTCCATATTGAAAGTAACCTTACATCATTAAGCTGCTTATTGCCATCAAGAAATTTCCATAATATATGTCAATTTCCTACCGATTACATTTTCTTTAAATAACAAAAAAAATTAGTTTACTTTTTTAATTCTTATGCATGGTTAAATATCATAATCGTCTACTACAACGATGCACCTATGGGAGACAACAACGAATTCGGAATTATTTACTAAGGAACATTAAAGGCGGGTTACCACGAAAGAAAAGCCTTGAAGCATCTAGTGCTATGTATAGGCTATCAGGACCGAGCCATTGTTGTATCTCTCCTAGGAAAGTGGCTGATTACCTATTTATTACCCAATTTCACGATCTCAGTCCACAACAAAGAATGAATCGTGCCGACATTCTTTTGCTCAGAAAGGTCAGTAATGCGATAAAGATGTCATTGTTGACAGCATTGTTATTCCTTGCTTAGTGAGGGGTTCTGTGCTCTTGTTTACTGATTGTAACTCGATTCCGAATTGCCCCATCACCGTACATACCACGGAAACTCGACGACGAGCAGCCCCTTCAGACAACTTCTCTTACAATTTTTTTAGGAGTTGTTTGAAGGGGCTATTCGGCGTTAAGTTTCCACGGTACTGGACCGTAAATAACCTTTACAGTTCAGTGTCATAATGTTTTCGTGCTACAATAAAAAATAATAACAAAACGAAAGCATTTTTTTCTTGCTTAAGCAAAACAAGCTCTTCACGGTGCTGTTCGTAATCTTAATCAAGACTGTAACTTCCTTTTTAACATCTGCAGCAAGCATGATGTTCTTAAATTCATAAGCAGGCGTGATATCCAGGCGTGATATCCAAGAGCAGGCGTGATATCCTATATCACTCCTCCTATTGCATCTCAGTCCTAAACCCATTGTTGCAATATCGTCGTGGGAATCTGGCTGTTGCAGACATAGGGCCTTAGGACTTCGGGCAGATGACCAGGAGTGGTTAACGCTCGTCAAACCCTTTGAAACCTTTTGTGTTCGATTGTTTAAGGAGGACTGAGATCGTGAAATTGGGTGATAACTAGTTCTCTCGAGCACTTGCTCGCTGCAAGCAAATGAATGCACAAAGCCACGTGCAATAAACAAGCCATGTGCCTCTTTAATTATTGATTAAAAATTTGGTATGACCTCGTGCACCTGGAAGCTGCAAGAAAGCTGTAAAGGTTAACGATGTTATTGAGTGCAAGCCCAGAGGCAGAGAGAACTAGATGACGATAGATGCTGTAAATTTTTGTGTGGTGGAAACCCGCCTTTTAAGTTCTACGGGTCATCTGCGCCATAACAAGGGAATCGCAAAATAAACTACAATAACAGAGCAAATCATAGAACAAATTCCCCCGATACTCGACGAAAAATAACAACTGCACGCAAATCTTGTTAATTCCGTCGCCACCGTGTATCCAGCCATGCCCGCAACACAGGTTGAAGCCACAAATAACGCACTGCATACGACGTCACCGACCTGTTGTGCCTTGTTATTCGTGCATCAGGAACAACAATATGGGACGTGCAAATAACAACACACAACAATGAATGGGTAACGAAATGGATGGCGCAGTGTGCATGTAAGCAGCGAAGGACTAAGTTCTGCGAAAACAACCATTGTTAAGTATACATAGCCACGGCTCGTTACTCTTAGGAATCATTTCTTTTCTCTCTTTCTCCCCCCCCCCCCCCGGGGGGTCGGGTTGGGTTTTTGGTACTTGTATACTGGGCACTTGGTACGGTAGTTGCGTATGTAGTTGGTGTTACGGTGTGCCGCTCAGGAGTTTATTTGTGATTAGGGTTTAACTAGTTTCGTAGGTTAGGTTAGAGCAGATGATAACAATAACAACATCCACCTGGTCCCTGACGTAACCTTCACTCGGAACTGGACTATCAGCAAAACAAAGTGAAACGTCATTGGCGCCAAGAGCCGAATTGTGACTGGAACTGAACTATCAATAAAACAACAAGAATGGTCATTGGTCCTATGAACTCAAAGCTCACCTTGGCTGACATTCTCTTGCAAAAATTAAAGGGCACTCGCGTTATGAATTTAAAATCAAATCCTACAACGGTGCAGTATTTGTAGCATACTTCCGGTCATATGCTACTCACTGTATGACAAGTGGCGCACCCACTTGGGGGAGGGGAGAGGACTGGCATTCAAAATGGAGTCCAAGAAATTCAGCCAAGGGGGAGGGGTGCTACAAGTCCCTTGGAGAAATGTAAATGCATTCATTTCTACCCATTCCGGCCTACGCCTTCAAACCGTCCGTACCTCCCCCAACCCCCGCATCTATCTCCATCCAGTCATGGATGAGTTTTATAAAGTTTATTTTCCTAAAGACATTAATTTTCTCCTATTTTTCCCCTCGATTTTGCTATATTCACTCTAACCTATGTAAATGTCGCAAAAACTCCTTCGCGCAGGATGCTCGAATACAGTGAGACGATTATGTCCTTTCGTGATCTGGGCTGTTTGACCACCTTCATTGCTATTCAACAAATCACGGCGAAAATCCTAATTTCTTCCTATTCCATTGAATCCCAAGTTCCACATCTTTGAATCTTTCCAGCTGCTTTAAATCCTACAGTCTACCAGCAGTGCCACCGTCTACTAGCGTGACCTCTTTTAATTTTCAATCAACAACAAGGGGAGAAGGACGAGAGTACGGTAAATGATCCCACCGAAGAAATTAAAGAAAAAAGAAAAAGAAAAAAAAAGAGACCCATCTTCAGTCACAGTACACGATTAAAAAAAAAACGTATCTTCTGTCATCTCTTACGAATTTGACAACGTTGCTTCAGTTGCAGCAGCATTACCCGTTAAAATCCTTTTTTTTTTGTTTTTTATTTTATTTTTTCTTGTATTATTTTTTCCTGCCAGCAGTGTGCTTTATTCTCCTTAAGGATTTGCGCTTCGTATTTCATTCTCTGGGAAAACTGCAAAGCTAACACCCCCCCCCAAAAAAGAAGACTGTTTTGCTCTAGCACTGCAAACAAGAAATAAAAGAAAATAAAACACGGAAAAAAAAACGAAGAATGGAAGGAAGGAATAGGAAAAAAAAAGCTTAACAAATCCCAAGCGTATGGGTCGTCTTGTCCTGGAACCAATGTAAACAAGACCTCAGGAAGAGACGTTGATATAAATCCTCTTTTTTCGAGCTACTTACATCCCGAATTAAAGACGACAACATGTGTAGAGGCTTTCTTAAGTGTTTGAGCGTTTACAAAAATAGGAAAACAGATTAGGTAATTCTGCAAAGGTCTAGCTGAGGTAAAATTCGAGTGTTTAATAGCTAGTAGAAAGGTTAAAGGCACGTCCATAGTTCAGAACGTTAACTAGATATCACCTATTCCAAACCTACACGGCAACCTGTCGGTAGTTTAGGCTACTAATACCTCTGACAACGCTTTTGCCTTCGCAGCAGCATATAGGCAAAGCATTAGAAGAGGTATTAGTAGCCGCAGCTTCCGCCAGGGTCCCGTGTAGGCTTGGAGGAGGTAACATGTGACATCTCGTTAACATTTCTAATTTATGGCACATGCTTCCAAATGAGCTACATATTCATTTTTATTGACAGTTCACGTTAAGTACACTCAAAAAACTGGCGGGAAATATCAGCTCGACGACCCGCGTAATTAGAGCCCGGGTTCATGCAACAACGTGCTGATAGAGGGCTTTCTCGCACTACACTCAGTATCCTGAGAGGTGACAGTATAACGAAACATTGAGTAGCAAAGTAGTGAATGCAGTATTCTCGAGAACAATTTATCATGAAAAGCGACGTTTCGGCACACTCAATCATGCCATTATCATGCAAAAGGCTGTAGCAAATTCAAAGAACAATTTATCATGAAATGCGACGTTTCGGCACACTCAATCGTGCCATTATCATGCAAAAGGCTGTAGCAAATTCAAACAACAATTTATCATGAAATGCGACGCTTCGGCACACTCAATCGTGCCATTATCATGCAAAAGGCTGTAGCAAATTCAAACAACAATTTATCATGAAATGCGACGTTTCGGCACACTCAATCGTGCCATTATCATGCAAAAGGCTGTAGCAAATTCAAACAACAATTTATCATGAAATGCGACGCTTCGGCACACTCAATCGTGCCATTATCATGCAAAAGGCTGTAGCAAATTCAAACAACAATTTATCATGAAATGCGACGTTTCGGCACACTCAATCGTGTCATTATCATGCAAAAGGCTGTAGCAAATTCAAACAACAATTTATCATGAAATGCGACGTTTCGGCACACTCAATCGTGCCATTATCATGCAAAAGGCTGTAGCAAATTCAAACAACAATTTATCATGAAATGCGACGCTTCGGCACACTCAATCGTGCCATTATCATGCAAAAGGCTGTAGCAAATTCAAAGAACAATTTATCATGAAATGCGACGTTTCGGCACACTCAATCGTGCCATTATCATGCAAAAGGCTGTAGCAAATTCAAAGAACAATTTATCATGAAATGCGACGTTTCGGCACACTCAATCGTGCCATTATCATGCAAAAGGCTGTAGCAAATTCAAACAACAATTTATCATGAAATGCGACGTTTCGGCACACTCAATCGTGCCATTATCATGCAAAAGGCTGTACCAAATTCAAAGAACAATTTATCAGGAAATGTGACGTTCAGCACAGTCAATCGTGCCATTATCATGCAAAAGGCTGTAGCAAATTCAAACAACAATTTATCATGAAATTCGACGTTTCGGCACACTCAATCGTGCCATTATCATGCAAAAGGCCGTAGCAAATTCAAAGAACAATTTATCAGGAAATGTGACGTTTCAGCACACTCAGTCGTGCCATTATCATGCAAAATGCTAACAA
>JAHWFP010024062.1:0-21223 GCA_023313725.1 Lithobius niger
TTGATGAATTCATATTATTCATTGAGCAGCGTCTGGGCTGTGAGGAGTGGCCACATCTGTAGGAAAATGTGGGGCGGGAAAATTGTCTGGCGTCGTTTCGTTGTCATTATCTTGATAACATTAAAATCGTTAAAATGCTTAACGGGAAGTGGTAAAAATAATAAAACTTCGGCGAGAGGATTATTACAACTATTGGTATAGGTAGACGATTTTTTTTTAGTCTTGTCTACCCGTTAAGTAGTTAGGCCGTAGGATTTTCAGTTGCGTCGATCAGATTTAGACTGGTGCTGAACGAATAGGTCTTAGGTTTTGTGGTTACGCTGATCCGCTTAACACGCAACTGTTAGGATTTTCAGTGGCGTCAATCTGGTTTACAATAAAATTGAAGGACTCGGCAGTAGAGCTTGTAGTTGCGTCGATCCGCGTTACGCATAATAAGTAGGATTTTCGGTTGTGTCGAGTTGATTTACAATTAAACTGATGGCCTAGCCAGTAGGTTTTGTAGTTGCGTCGATACGCTTTACGCGTAGCCAATAGGATTTTCACTTGCGTCGATCCGATTTTACAAAAGAACTGAAGACTCGCCAGAATGGTTTGTAGTTGCGTTGATACGCTTTATGATTAGCCTGTAGGATTTTTAGTTGTGTCGATTCGGTTTACACTGTGAAATGTTATTCACACTTCGAATATCGTCACAACAAACAGAAACTCATTATAGGCAAAATAAAATAAGATAAAATAAAATCAAGAAATAAAAAGCGTAGGCTGCGAATAAAATCCATCAACATATCTATGCCGTTTCGTTGGTTAAAAAAAAACGAGAACAAAAAAAAAACAAAAAAGCAATCCACATAATCGAACACTTAACCTTCGAAATTCAATGTTTAATCAACCTTGTCTTTGCGTCACAATGTATGGAAGAAAAAGACTGGTCCTGTCGGCAATTAGGCCGGCAAATACTTAAAGCGTGAAAGGATTATGAGATTAAGGATCATAAACATTCCAAGCAGAAAGAGATAGGAGATAGTGATTGAAAGAATTGGACTGATTTTGTAAATGTTGGCGATTGATACAAGGCTATTAGGACCAGAGATGGAGAGTCTGGAACTAAGTGAACCGCCTATAGAAACACGCTTGCCAATTCAGCCAATAGCACCTACATGGCACCAGGGGTGGCACCTTGAAGGGTACCACGCAAGGTGGGTAGATAGTTAACCTTGGGTTCCGCTTATGACTTCTGATCACCTCCGTGAACTGGGGAAAAACTCCGTAGTAAACTGAGTTTTTGCAGGTATTTAAAGATTGCTTAGTAATTTTTCTTTATTCCAAATTATACGCCTATGATTATAATTAGTCAAACATATGCTTAACTAGCATCGTACCCGGCTTCACCCGGGGATTTGTTTGACCCGTGGTTGTTTCCCAGTATTTGTTCGGTGCTGCCTGACGTTCAGGGCAACAGTCAATTTTTCTTTGTGTAACACTCCCCCTTTCCGTCAATCCTCTCTCTCCGCAAAGCAATATCGTATTCAAATAGTGGCTCTAACATAAACACTGCCCCACCAACGGGCATCCCCCGTTCAGGCCCTTCCCCACTCCCAGTAGCGTTCGAAAAATAACTGTACATCGTACATAACTTCATTTAAGACATGCCTTTGCGATGACCGCGCAGAGCAAATTGTTAGTCGAGGTAACAATGTGCCTATTTCAACTTCTTTTCAGGGCAACAACGTCCAAGTTTCACCTTCAAGCCCAAGAATTGACACACTCGCACGTTTTCATTGTTTCCCTTCCGGGGGTCGTTGTTACGGTTGCTTAACTTCTGCTATGAGACTTTGGTTTATAATGTAAGATCGCATTAATATAGGTCTTATCGCATTAATACAGGCAAGGCTCTACTACAGTACCGGACGGATCTTGTATGAAAAATAGCATACGTGACTGCGTTGGACAATATGGCCGCCGAAAGCACCACTGATGCGATTGATTTGTCTTGTTACCGCTTTTAACAACCGAGAGCGACACCTTCCGTACAAAAAATGCTGCCTTCCTTGGAACACTTTCTGGATAAGCGAACATGTCGCTATTTACTGAAGAGCTATACGCGCAGTAGAGTAATTTAACAGCTTTGTGGCAAAAATTACAGAAATTTATTTATTTGTACGTGTTAGCTATTTTCCGGTAATTACTGGGATTCAGTTGATGAATTACTAAGCATTTTGTCAGTTGCGGCTATTTGGCAGTAGATGGCGGGACTCACCGATTCGATTTGCTTGGCCAATTTCCGAACATACCTCGAAGAAATGAAGTGGATCACTCTTGGCGGCCATTTTGTCTACTCCCCTAACATTGTTGTAGGTTGAGCCGGATAGTTTACTGGCCATGATACAGGCTAATCTCGTTAGTATAAGCCTAATCACACGCAGGAAGGTTTCTTAATAATTTTGGATATATTTCCTTTTTTAGAAGCGTAGAGGCCTATATAAAAAAAAGTTGGCATTTTGATAGGTGGCTTTTTTGCGGGGAAGAGGTGGTATTTTGACGTGTAGCCGTATTTTAGTACAAAAATTCGTTAAAACGGGGGAAGCAAACATTCATACAATGGCACAAAGCGTGAGTAGTGTTCAACTCTTCTCATATCTAACTAAACTCTACTCCTCGTGAGTTTATACAATCCAAATCCAGACCAAATAATACAATGCAGGACAAATAAGTCATTCCCGAACAAATAATACAATCCGGGACAAATTCAAACGCAATGGCTTTATTTAATTGGCGGCCTGCGCGCCATACAGGAGAAGACAAGCCACGACGTTGTTATAACGAGGTCGAAGGAGTGGCGGTCGAACTGTCTGGACGACGACGTTTCCTCATTGGCCATGCGAGGGCGCAACTCGTAAATCACGTTAGGGCGCGAGATATTGCGAGGAGTGAGATGAGAACAAGCGGAAAGCAAATGGCGGACAAGCGAGTCGATTGAGATGTCCAGCCAGCAAAAGAAAACATACAAAAACCAACGAACGGGCTCTGACTAGAGAAGGACATTCATTTGCAAAGTAAAATTATATATTTTGGTATGCAGAAGCACCATTTTAAAATGCCCATGCGTCACCGTCGTTTCTTGGAAATGGGTTGCGCAGGGTGGATGTTAAGCGAAACGTGACAATGTTAGCATGACAAAGTATTATACGCATACCGTAACGCTAGATGAAAGAAAGTTTGTATGTAATCGGGACTTGAGACTCCGACCCCGACAGCGTGTTTCAGTGAGGAAAAGGTCGGAGCGTGAACCTCCTCGCTTTGAAACGCTCTAGACTCCAGAAGCGCTGATAAACAACAGCTTGATAACGGGAAAGCAGGAGGAGGGGATGGAAAGGAAGAAAGAAACAACGATTGAGCTGCAAATGTTATGGCAAGAGAACAATTAACTAAAGTCCGGACCCTGGCCTTGATGTCGGGGTCCAGTATGGAAAGTAGGGTGTCTGGTTTCCGCTTTGTGCAACCGTGGTTTTGCCTGAAGATATAAATCCGGAGCCCAAACACCAAAGAGCGGTGTTCGGGGTCCAGTGTGGAAGCGGTATTAGTTATTAACGTACAAGAAGCAGGGTATAGGTAGGTGGCTGTTGTAGTTCCATCTTTTACCGCCAAGCGATGATTTTTTTTTTTTAACTGGCAAGGTTTTCCTAAGTTTGTCAAGAGACGGCGATGGGCACCAGAGATCGAAGATTTGACATTTTTTGAGCATTGTGGATACTCCCAGTGAGACATTTTGTTCAGAGGGCTTTGCACACGTTATTATCGAATTACAGGAATGTATTCAAGCCCAGTAGCATGCACGGGGTGGGGGGAATAGAATTGTCCCTGGTCTTTTCGTAAAGTGTCCTCTTGTCCATTGGTGCCTAAACAAGGACCAAAAGGTCTAAACACGCCTGAAAGGGCTAAACAGGCTAAAAAAAAAGAGGGCCGGGAAAAACGATACAGTGAAAAAAAAAAAAAACCGGCGCCCCCAGGAAAATTTTCGTTAAAAGCTACTGTTCCCTTTTACTAAACTTGCTCCCCCCCCCCCCCCCCTATCAGGTGGAACGCGACCGATCAAGCGATTGTAAAATGTGCCGAAGACGGTGATTTTCTGTTTAATTTCTTTAGAGAATGTTTACGGTACACTCACCGCAGTGTCTGTCTTTGAAACGAGGATGAATGTCAGCAGTTCTTGGGTGGCGGAGAAACTTTCGAATGGGACGTACAAAGCCAGCTAGGGGTTCTGCAGGAGCGCTGTTAGTTCCCAACTTCCCACAGTGGGGTGCTGAAGCATTTTACGGTACGTCACTGCTGTACCCGCCTTATAAACAGTTTAACATAACGCAATTAAAAAAAGCTAACTTTTCTGTTTTGTTCGTTTGGTTCGGGGGGGGGGGGGGGGGGGCACCCTGACACCCCCCCCGCCAAGTTCCTGGCGGCACTCTTAAGCTCTTTCGTAGCCTTTTCTGTTGTGATTCGGACTTAGTTTATTTATCAGTTATTTATTGTAAATGATTTAAAAAACTTGTTCAGATGACCCACGAACAAAGCCTACACACAAAACCAACTTTAAAGCAAGCATAACGCAAGTTCATAAAAAAAATCCTAAAGCGTTAAGGAGAGTAAACCATTTCCAAGAAGCGACCAGAGGGGGCAGCAAGTGTGGCTTCTGTCCCTAAGCCCGAGCTTCAAGGGGGGCGCGGGCCACCAACTAGGGCCAAAAAAATCCTAGTGAGTGTCAATTTTTTCCTCATAAAACCCTTTTAAAACTTCAAAAAGAGTTTTCAGAAATGGCCAATCTTTTTTTAGTTGCACTCATGGGGCCTATGAGGGGTTGTTGTTGGGGGGGGGGGGGGCACAAAAAAAAGAGCCATAGGCCTCTGGGCGGCCCTGCCATTCCCCCTGCAATGAAACGGAGATGACGTTTTTTTTTCTGCACCTTTTCACAAACATACACGTTCGGCAATCCCATTTTTATTTGTTCACTTATTTTTTTTTCCCGTTGCCAAACGCTTCTTATTATGTGTTTGTTATCTTATTTATTTTTATTTTCGAGATTCGAAATGACCCGGGAACGCCTCTCGACCTTTCTCAAACACAGACACGTATACGTGTGTCGAGGTTTATGAGTTGGCGACACCCCGCTATAACAAAGAATAATGGAACGAATGAGGCACGCTATCACACCTCCTCCCTTCCTGATATGGCGTTCTGAAAGATTAGTTGTCGAGATACCTAAAGCTTTGATTTTATGCGCGGAGGTGCGAGCAAGAAAAATGCGACCTGCCCCCGAACCGAGTTAAAATGAGCAGCGAATAGCAGCGTTCACACCGTAATACGGAGGTTAAGGGTGTTTGTTGCAGCGCCGGACAGCGGGAGACGTCGTAAAAATGGCGGGGAAGCCAAACATCCGCCGCGCCCATCTGCTGTTTGAGACGGGGAAAAAGACGTAACAATTCGAGAACTAGAGCATTCAGTAGGCGCACTTACGTTTTAACCGGAGAACAGCTGACGGTTTTAACACTTCATTTTTGTTAAATGGCTTTTCAGTCTGTAAATGTCAGTGGTTGTTCACCTACAATCATCCGAATCCGAAGAGGGTGAAGGAACCAGCGGTGTTCTTACTGTAAAGTAGTGATATCAGAACCAAAATGACCGGCACTATACGCTATTGGTCCGAGCAACAAGAACTTTAATATCAGAAAATAAAAAGAATCCATGTTCCTTGGAATTGGAATTAAAATTATAGTTCGTTTCGTTCGAGTGAACTCTAATCTATTTCTTAGTCACAGCTGTGAATTCCATGGGGGGGGGGGGGGGTACGAGGCACGGAACCGGCTCTGTTCATTGCGTTGCGCTAACTTATTAGAAAAGTGCTGCTAACGTTTTAAATTGTGGAAATGCCAATGATTCGTTGATCTGCTCGCAATCGAAATGTTTTGTACTCCTTGGTTTAATCTCTACCGTAGAAATCTGTGTTTAATATGCCAAAAAATAGCGTTATAGAATCTACGTAAAATTACCTACATTAAAAAAATATTTACAAAAATAAATGCTTTCTTATCCTCAGCTGGTCATCACTCAGGGGCGTACTGGCCGTTAGGGAAGCGGCTAATTTCCAGTTGGTCCTCCTGATGAGGGCGTCTTGGTCCTACGCAGGACCTTTAATGTGTGTTCCATAAACTGCAGATTAACGAGGCTTGGGAAGAACAACAAACACAACTTGATTGTTGGGTCGTGCGTAACTGTTCCTCCTAATTCCCTTTCTGATTCCTAGTGTTGAAATCTAAGTTAATTTAAGTCGAAGTCGGTCGTTCTGTGAGCACACATGCACCTATCAGTATAGGCCCCTACTAACCATCTTTCGTGTCATGTTGCTTTTCTCCCATGATGGTGAAATTTTTCTCCAATCTGTAAAGTAGTGATATCATTAAAGTTGGATGGGGTGAGCAGGTGCACAGTGCCTTCACAGTGTATGACAATAGCACGTATGCTGGATGGCACCTTATGTAAAATTCACTTGTGCCTTTTTTTTTAGTTTGTGAATGATGAGTTTACTTGGCACCTTAGGCGCTTAATATGTATGGGGAAATTTTCCCTAGGGCCAGCGCTTGTACCTACAGGAATATTTCCCTTTTTATGGAGAAACGCTTTTCAAAGACATTTGGTATTTCAACTTTGAGTTGGGATTCAATTCCCGAATAATTGTATCTGGTCCACCAATCCACACCATTCCCAACCAAAATACTAAAACCGAGAATGGTAAATTACAGTATGTAAGTAATTATTTACATTTTAAGGGTATTTATCAATTTTCGTTATAGTCAATACATCGTATAATTGAATATTCTGACATGAGTAGTTTTTAGAATTTGGTAATTTGTTTCATAATTTTTTTTAAACTTAATTCCAGCGGCGTGCACAGGAGGGGAAGGGGGGAGGGCGGCATTGCCCCTGCCCTATTCGCAAAAAAATGCCTTTTTTGTTAAAAAAAAAAGGTCTATTTTGATTTTCTGAACCTATAAACGCTGGTGCTGTTGCCAGAGAAAGGAACTAGAGGCCAAAAAAGGGCAAACAGAAAGCCAGAAAAGGGGCAGAAAAGGATAAATAAAGAGACAAGCTTAAAAAAAAAGGTAAAAAAAAAGAATGACGTACAAAAAAAAAAGTCCCCAGGAAAAAAAAACCTCAACGCACCCTTTTACAAAAGTTTCCCCTGCCTTATCAGTGGTTTCTACACGCTACTACTTGTTTCGCAATTTTGTAAATTGTAAAATTTCAAGGGTGACTGCACTATCACTATCACTAAGAAATAAGAAGAAAAAACTGAAAATTTCGTTACAGTAAAAAAGAAAACAGGGAAATTTAATATTACTGTATTATGTACGATCTACCTTTCACGTTACTACTGCAGCATAGCTCTCAAATAAATTCACCAACATTTCTAGGTTAAGTTATGTTATAACATGAAATGTAGTAGCAATGGGACGGTACACCGCATACAGTTGTACCGGGCATTTTTTGCTTACACTGGGAAATCCTGAGAATAAGCAGAAGCATTTCCTATAGGGCACAGAATGCTCAGTTTATCACAAGTTGAACTCATGAATCAGTGAAGTTAAAGGGACATCCGGCCTGCCTTATAACATTCCGCGTGCCATATTACAGCTACGCGCAGATCATCATTCGAGCAATTAGCAGTGCCAAGGTCGGCTGGGATGGTAGCTGCGTTCCTCGCATAGCTGCTGTCTCGGTTGGCCTTGTGAATAGTACACGAGACAGAATCAAGTCAACGATTGTGTCGTCACAAACCGGAATGATTCTCGTATATTAAAATCACAATTTATAATTTTCTAGGCTAGTGTCTTATAATTTTGCTTCAGCGATCTACTGGAATAATTAATTTAAATTTGTACCGCATTAGTCTATTAGATTTTAGATCTCATGGTAATTATTAGAAAATTAGTTGATGTACACACAGAGATGAAACGTCATGATTATTGTAAGCGCGCAATGCATCATTTAGTGACGGATCGTTAGTAAATAAAGTTCCATTATATTCAACAGAAAATCTTCTAGACGCCACATTTTAAAAAGGATTTTTATCAAGGGAAAGACTAACGGTAAGGAAATAGACCTTTGGGGGCCGTACTTGATGTGGAGGATCGAGAAAAATGGCGCTAGGAGGTATAACCCTTTACATGTTATTTCTTTCCCTGTGTAAATCAGAGGTTCCTCCAGACAGCTACCCATGCACAGCTGAAGAAATTTGACGTGTACCAACCCACGAGGGGTATTACTCCGGAACCCATGCACTGCTATCGTTCTTAACAATCGTTTTGTAGTACGCGCAGATGAAAGTTGCGTTAAACCATTTTTCATCCCACGTCTGTAAAGCGTACACCAAGTGTCATGCTGTTCATTACCAGTAATGACTTCGCACCGTGATCATAGCTGATTATTACGGGCGTGTACTTTTCACAGGTTTGACGTACTGGACCATTAATTTTATACGGTCACCACCTGGAAAAAATATATACACTGCAACACGGACTGACCTTGGTGCGAATAATATTGGCCATAATTAGGAACTGCGTAGGCATTAATGAACTACGACAGCTGAATGAAATCTTGGGGCGATGTTATCATCGTCGATGGTTTTGGATTCGACAATGCGCCGTGGCCTTTACGGAATTAGGCATTGATTTTTCATTCATGAAATGATTCCTCAAACCGATCACGTCGCCCTCTGTCGTCGAGAAATGGACACGCCCGTATTCAGATAATACAAACACGATACTTATCAGCGACTGGCATACCATAATGAGCAAGCTGGTCGACAAACAATATATCACTTTTTTTTTTTACAACATGGGTAGGCAATGTAACCTTGCAACCGGAAGCCAGAAGTAGAATTCTTACTCGTTCGCAACCGATGCACTGATGGTGATGACTTCGTAACACGATCGTGCAGTTTAGTTTAATTCGACATATGTCTATTCGTTAGAAATATACTCACGAAACACAAGCTTGAATTTTGCCTATTGTTTGGCGAATTGGGAATTTTTGAAAATACTTTAAGACCCATAATTTATGTGTTTGGAACATTTTTGTTTGGTGGGGCTTCACAAGACGTCAAGATAACTTGCCTCGTTAGTGCTGAAAGAGGTAGCGTTACCCCATAAGGGCGCGTTTACGCATTGACTCGCCTTTCCATACTTGTAGCTAATCCATGCGCAATGGCTGTTTGCCGTGACGTCACCATGACTTAGCCAATGACGAACGAGAACAACGGCTGTTTGGCCATCTGATTGGACTAGCCCAGTCACGTGATATGCACGTCACAGCAAACAGCCATGGCGCGTGGTATAGAAGCTAGAAATCATCTGAAATTCCAACACGGCGGCGGTTTTAGCTCTGCCGGCTCGTAATGAAAATAGTCAACAATGTGAGTTATAAAGCGAATGGTAAAAATTGTTTCGTCAGGAGGATTTTTTTATCTTATTGTCACTGATTATCAGACGGCATGCATTTACTCAAATTATGCTGGATTTAGCTAATTTAGGTAGCGTTGTTACCATGCCAACGATAACTCTACCATCGCGATTAAATTGTAGCTGCTGCAAAAATGCGAATGCGAGTCGTTGCGTCAACGCCCCCTAAGTGTCATAGGCCAAACAGCCTAGTGAGAAAAATAATTAAAAAATTCATACATAATATCTTTAAAAAAATGATAATGAACGTCTACTGAAAGTTACGTAATTCATTATGTATCAGTAAAAACGGAAGAAACGTAAAATAATATGACTGAACAATATTGAAATATTTTAATGGTAAACTGGGTTACTTGGGTTTTCATTTACTTGGTAATCTTCAGATTACAATTTTTTTAATTTTTTTTAATTTTAAATGAAATTAATTTCTTTTGAGCCTTAAGTCAGCCGAAGCAATTTAATGCTTGGATGGCTGAACCGGCTCAATTTTGAACATTTCCAGACTTTTAGAGAAGAAGAAATATTTGGTAAAGGGAGGTGCCAAACCGGGGTTTCGATCCGGAAACACAATTAACACGAATTGCAATTAAAAATTGGTTTGAAGGACTGTTTGGTACAGTGTAACAGTGTTTTTAATTGCAAAATTAAAAAATGAAACACTCTACTTATAAGCGCCATTGGCTTAAACATTAAGATAAATTGTAAAAAGCATATTTATTATTTACAAATAAATAAATAACTGAGTAGGCTACTGAAACCGGCATAATTCATTCTATATCCGTAAAAATTGGAATAACCAAATAAATATGACTGCCTTTCTAGCCAGCTCTACAGTCTTCAGACCAGGACTCTTTCCGGTGATGAAATAATTACTTAAACTGGACACGTCGTCCTGCGTTGACTGGAAATCGACACGCCTATCCAGATAATACAAACACAGATGTATATCAGTGGTTATAAAGTAACTGCAAGTTAGCAATCGTAATGACAATTCCTGAGGGGACAAACGATATATCACTTTTGATAAAACAAATAGCTAAGAACTCAGGTTAACCTTTGATTGACGCGATTATGTCAAGTGCCAAACGTTCTGGGTTCAAGACTCTTCGTGTAGGAGAGTCTGGAACTAGGCAATGTAAACAAGTCGAGAAGAGACTTACTGGGAGAATCAATCGCAACGAGAGGGATTTTCTAATCACTTGGTGGTCTAGTTGAAAACTACTACGTATGTCTGCCTAGTTCGTCCTTCCTAGGTAGTACCTAAGTTTTGCTTAGTTACTATCGATAATGTAAGTTGTAGCCTTTATTACCCAAACTTAGACCTAAGTGCTCGAATACATTAGCCTAATCACAATAACAAAAGTCTATTTCATCAGAATGTAGAGCTAATTACTCAAACATAGACCAATTCACGCAAATATGTAAGCCTAATTACTGACAGATAAGTCTATTCACTCAAATGTATAAGCCTAATTACTCAAGGTCTTATTGACTCAAATACGTAATTCTAATTACTCAAACATAGGCCTTTTTGATCAAATATATAAGACCAATTACTCAAAAAAACAAGTCTATTTCACTCAAATGGAGGCCTAATTACTCAAATATAGGTCTATTGACTCAACTACGTAAAGCCTAATTACTCAAAAATAGGCCTGTTCACACTCAAATATAGGCCTATTCACTCAAATATAGGCCTAATTACATGTGGAGACATCCAATAGAGTGAAACCAAACCATAATGCTATACTCACTAGAGTTTAGGGGGGGAAATAGTCCCACTTGTAACTCGTCTCCCCTAACAAAACCGTCCCAGGTCTCATTCATATATAGGTCTTGCATCCAACCACTGTACATTCGTGAAGAGACGAGTCAGAAACGTAGCTCGCTGTATGCTACACAAGTCGATCGTGGCGTGGACTGTTCTTTCCTGTCCTTGTTCTTGTATAACAAAACTTCCAAACACGACAGTAATGTCCAAGTAGTGAGGTATTTACTACCGTACTGCTGTCTAAACAGGAAGTACCCTCTGCCCATTGGAGGCCTTAGTCTTTAGCAACGTAGGCTACTTTCTCATTCCCCACCATAAGAACCCTTAATTGGGGTCTTCGTAGTCAGGATGATCCCCTACCGAGCGACGGTGCTGTGGTTTTGGAAATGGAAGGGTTCGAAGGTTTGTGTTTCGCCGCCTGTCCACAACGCAACGGAACACGCAACGCGCAGTAAAATAATCTCTTCAAGAGACTTTGCTTCTATGGCGTAACCTTCCTGTTAGCGGCTGGACAAAAGGGTTACTTACGTTGTTTGGAGGCCATAAAACCCCTCTCTAGACGCCAAGAAAACGCAGCCGGTGGCAGAAAGGGTGGCAGAAGTCTGTTGGGGAATCTATTACAGGGTTTCGGAAATAGGGGGATGGGAGACGGCTAGAAGGGCAACCCTACTGGACTTCGGCTATCTTGCAAGGCGATCTCAATGGACAGTCGTGGGCCATTCAGGTTACGCCACCCCATATGACCCACCCAAGCCCACACCCACAAACACGGTTGCACCATAAAACCCGCCGGACCGTTACTTGGGTTTCTACCGCCATTAACGACAACACTTAGGCGAATTCCTTTCCGTGACAGATCGTAACCGTCGTGTTCTTTATCCCTGTTCTTCCGTTTAGTTCGTTCCCAATAGAATGACAGATTGTTTTACAAAGCAATAACGAAGCTTACAAGTTAAGTTTGACTTTAAAAGCTGTATTACAGCGGAGAGGTTTCACGTCAAGTAAATAGGGTAGGTAAATAGGGAAAAATTGTACAAGTTTGTTGATTAACAATGGTCCTTGAAAAAATTATCTTGGCTTACTATATTGATATTGGAACTATATTGATATTGGAAAATCCCGACAGTGCTTGATTTTTTTTCCTGGAAGTGCACTAATTTGGGTTCTTTTGTGTTTTGTTGTCATTTTGAAAAATCGTTAATATTTTTTTCGCTCGATCTCTGTAAAACTACGATTTTTATTTAAGGAATCGCCATGGTTCCACTATAGGAAACATGCGATTCCTTAAAAAACATTGTAGTTTTACAGAGACCGAGGGGAAAAAATCGAGCACTTTTAGGACTTTATCCAAAATCAATATAATTTTTTCAAGGATATTTCCAAAGCCAAGGCAATTTTTTCTAGGATCTTCATTAATCAACAAACTTGCCTAAATAAGGGCGCGTTTACGCAAGAACAACTTTCTCGCTTACTAGCTTTTACTTGGTCAATACTAAATCTGCTGGCCGCTTCTCGTCTTTGTCGGACAATGCGGCTTTCGAGTTGTCTATACGTAGTAACCATGGCAACAACGTGGACGCAAATTTTCTCCTCGTGTCTCGCGACACGACGACGTACGATGCTTGCCACATGACAGCGTCGATTTATGACAACAAGAAAACAATTTTTACTGCAGTACACGACGACGGACAGATTTCTGAATACCGGCATTCGAAGGTTTGTCTTCGAATCGATAACACCGAAATGGACGCCATGTTGGATTTTTAATTCTCGCTGCGAGTAGCTATTTATTCTACCGTCGTTTGATCACTGCTAGAAGCTGTTTTTTAAGCGAGAATAGCAAATTTTGGAAATAGCGTGAAATGGCAACAATGTTGTAGCAATGTTTAAAATGACTGTTGCACTTTGTTCTTTTTTCGTGTTGTTATTTATAATACATTTAATTTGTTGTCTATTACCGCAATCATTTAATAAAAACGGGAAAAGAATCGTAAATAAATAACGGTTACCTAGCAAATAGCTTTCGGCGAGCGAGAAGGTCTAGTTTTACTAGCGAAGAGCCAACAACATCTCACTAAACACTAAAATGTCCATGTTTTAACCCTCTGCTACAAGTAACAAACTTGCCCTACCCCCTTCCCCCGGGCCCACCCCACCTTTTTGAAATCCTGCCAAAACTGAACGGTTAATCCTGCAAAGACTGAATGGAGAAGCTAAGTATGGTTATCTTGGTTATTTTCAAAATAAGTCTAGTTTCTTTATCAGAAATATCCCACTACACCACACTACAGGGATGAACTTGGAAATAATAATTGCTGACAATTTCCCTCTCCCCAAGAGAAAATTCTCCGTTTTCTACAAAATCCTATGATGCCGTTAGTGAAACCATTGGTTTGACATGGGCGGGGAGGTAGAACGAGATCGTTATAACGAGGGCCTCATCTATAGGTGCACGTGTTTAGTGACCCCATAGAGCGCAAGAGGGCAATTGACATAGTCGTCTTTCATGGCACAGCAGTAGTCTCTCGGGTTTGGGCTGTTAGGACACCCAGGGTACTTTGAACAGTCTGCGCGGACAACGTAATTGTTGGTGACATTGAGGAAGTGTGTTTTTTTCCTTCTTTTTTTTTTTCGGGCCTTCCCCAGGAAAACGAATCCTCATTTACAACATCGTCAAACCCTCAATATACCATTCGTGACTAGACAGCAAGTAAAGAAATAGCCAGCAATAAACCCGTACTGGTTTCGCAACGGTTTTAATGACACGGTTATGCTTGGCTGAGTTTGAAGCCCCCTTTTTGTGTTGTACACAATGGAGAAAAACACGTTAAAGTAAGTCTTTTTCCAAGGAGGATGGTGTGTTACAGATGGAAGGATTCGATAATTGGTCGAGGGCAAAGTGATACGTTTTATTTTTAGCAGTATTTTTTTTTTATTGACGTTTCAGTTACAAGGATCTCCCATTAAATTTACCACAAGGGCTTTACTTTCACCCAGTGCTTCTTCCACTTACAGGGAATTGTTACCTTTTTAGGGGAAAAATGCTCTTCGTAGGAAGAAATAATATTATACAGGGAAAAAGGAGAAAAAAATGGGAAAATTCTGTGTTTTATTTGCAAGTTGCAATTTTCTCTAGTGATCACCATCTTCTCTCCATCCAGACCCACCATTTTGAAAATTCTACTCCAACACATGCGTGTTAACATTTTAAACTCTTACCCAACCCCCCAATTTACAATTTGGTTAGTGTTTATATCTCGTCTGTTGCGGGTTTGTTAAGGCTAAAATTACAAAAATTGTGGGGGTACTAATTTTTACAGGTCCATCCATATATATCACTTCCGGCAAGAACTGCAGTCGTTTGAATTTTATTTTCAATTTTCGCCAAGAGATGGCACTCCTGTCACTAAAACGGGCTCATAATTTTTTTAATTAGAAAATATTAAAAATTAGTGGTATAATGATAGTAAATTAAATAAGGGATGTAAAAAAGGGGAATTTTTTTTTTGGGGGGGGGGGGGTCTTTACTCAGAGAAATTCTGTAAGTGAGTAGTGGAAGAACTAACTGCTTTCACCTTTCCGAATACTAAAATGTCTACACGATGACGTGACGTTGTGGTGGGCCCCAAATTCGTACAATAAAAAGAAAATCCTACAAAAATAAATTGAGTGCAACTAGCGATAAAAGCGAGTAAAATCTTAGTTTAAAAAGATTCAAATAAAATAAAGTGTAAAATAAAAACTACAGGAGATAAAAATACATACATAGGCTACTGGGAAAAGATATGAAATTTAGTCTTCACCAATTATGTTAAAATATTCTTACGAAAGGGAACACACTTCCAGTTTTTGAGCCCCGACACTTTGACCGATTTTCCGTACCTTCCGTAAGCAACAGTTCTAATGCATTCTGGAGTTATTGGCGAGTTTACTAATTTCAGTTCGATTAAAACTTGCCTAGCAGTTATAAGCATTACCGAGTGTTATAACTACAAGTGACAAAGAGTTCTTAGGAGTTAGGAAATGTTCCTAACTGCAGTTCCTAACAAGAGTTCCTTATTGGAATTTCCAACAACGAGTTCCTAACGAGAGTTTTTTACGCGAGTTTTGAAAAAGAGTTTTGAGCAAGGGTTTCGAAAAGAGTTTTGAACACGAGTTCTGAGCAAGAGTTTTCAGTAACTCTTCAGTTTGCCCCTGCCGTTTTTTGGAAAAAAATGCCCCTCGCTGCGACCAGCATTTTTCAGTGCAGAATAGAAAAATAGGGCATGTTTTTGAAGAAAAGAACATGCCCTATTTTGCTATTCTGCACTGAATAATGCTGGTCGCAGCGAGGAGAAAGGACCTAGAGCCCTAAAAAGGGCAAAAAGAAAGCTAGGAAGCCCAAGAAAGGGGCCAAAAAATGGTAAAAAAAAAAGAGGTCCGTAGAAAAATAGTAAGTAGAAAGTTGCCCCTGCCCTCTTGGATGTCTGTGTTAGCATGCTACTGGAGCGGCGGCAGACTGTAGAAAATCTTCTGAGGGAATTGTCACCATTAAGAAAGAGCCGGTTACTTATTGCATTGTGGTAAGTGCTAGAAAAAGGATAATGGTCTTACCTGTGTGTAAGAATAGGTGGTTCTTCAGATTTGTCTGTTTACTGAATCCCCTATTGCAGATGTGGCATTTGAACGGCCACGATCCGTTGTGGACGTACATGTGACTCTTTAGATCTCCTGGCGTTGGGAAAGACTTGGAGCAAAGGGTACACTTGTGAGGTTTTTCCTACAAAGAAAAAAAAAACACTTAAGAAGTTCTGAAAATGATGCTAATGCTACGCTGATAACAGATAAACAAACCAAGATCTTTCATACTCTTTTTTAAGATATCGTGTCAATTAAACACTTTCAAAATCTGTAACAGCAAACTTTAACTTTTAACCAAGCACACAATGACAAGTGCAGGAGAAGCAATAATGGCGGGGGAAAAAATTCAGATTGAGGTGTCGTCATGCATTAGGCTATACTTACAAAAAGAATGTTGGTTCTCGCGTCTCTTTCTCAATAAATATGTGCGGGCGGGCGGAATTTTATTTTTATTTTTATTTTTATTTTTTTAAAGTTTTTCAGCCCTATTTTTTCTTACATTTTAGGGAATTATTTTTTATTTTAGATAAAATACAGAACACTGCCTCATAATTCTGCTTAGGCTCTACCACGTGTCGATAAAATTATTTAACGACAAGAATGTAATTTTATATTTTCATTTCTCGCTAAGGATCATTTTTGATCTGTAACTGCTATTTTTGCTGCGTCGTTTTTTTTTTATTTCGTGTCAAAAAATGGTGCGGGAGGGGCCTGAGAACCAATTTTTCTTTTTTTTTAATGGCTTAAGTCCGAGTCTTTGGTATAGATTGCACTACATTGCACTAAGCAGAGGTTTGAACTGACCCAAATTTGTTGGCGCATCACACATTAATTTGGACTATAATAATCTGTTTAATACCCTTCTCAGTTCGTTATCAGTACTAGCAGAAGAATTGGTGTGAGGCCTAACTTAACACGTCGAAATAAACAGTCACCGTAAATCCAGTAGCTATATGACAGCCTCCATAACAGTAAAAAAACAAAATTCTTGAAAGATTGACCTTTAAAACAACTTCTGGTATTTCGGGTCATAAAACCAAGCGGACTCAACAAACAAGGCTAAAAAAAATAATCGCTGTAAGAAATCAAAAATCGCGGTAGGTCCGTTCTGTACATCAGATGTTCAGACGACACTCGAACATCCAGTGATGATGACGATACACGATTAAAAATGACAAACGGAACCAAATTCCATTCTTGACCTTTATTGTTAAATGTTAATTTTTTTTCCTTCGTTCATTTGGACGTCATACCCTACATGTTTACATTTTTTCCCCTAAAGTACACTTCTATTTCTTTCTTTGTTAAGTGGAGAAATGCGGGCCATTTTTCCTATTAGCTCGTGGCCGACACGAGGCCTAGGAACGCGGGGCGACGGGGCAGAAGAAAGTGATGTGGTCGCTGCTGCCATCCTTGCCGCCCCAAGCAAACTTGAACAGCGGGCAACCAACACACCCCCGGGCAACGCCTGACATTTAATACACTCTCCGCACAGACGGCAAAGCCAACACAACAAGCCGTAAAAGACGGAACGATATTTGAATTACGCGGCACGTTACGAAGTGTTACGGGTACTACGACATCGCAACTGGACGAAATACCCTGATGAGAAAGGGGGCCAGAAAACAATGGCTTTGCAGAACCCTTTCAATGCAAATGTGAGGTGCTAAGGGACAGTGGCGTGCACAGGAAAACGGGACGGGGGGGGGGGGGCATTACCCCAGCCCTTTTTGAAGAAAAAACATGCCCTATTTTGCTTTTCCGCACTCAAAAATGCTGAAAAACGCAGCGAGGGGAAAGGGACTAGAGCCCTAAAAAAGGACAAAAAGAATGCTAGGAAGCCCAAAAAAGGGGCCAAAATGGTAAAAAAAAGTGAGTGACAAGCCCAAAAAAAAAGACCTCAGAAAAATAAAGTCTCAGCGTGCCCTTTCACTAAACGTTCCCCCTGCCCTCTCGGACGTCTGTGCACGGTACTGCTAAGCGACCGTTCATTATTTATCAACGGGGGTGGGCCGGCGGATTGTCGTCATCAATATAAAAAAAAAAAATTCATGCCCCCCCCCCCCCTTTGGTGGTTGTTAATATTCCCCCCCCAAAAAAAAAAAACCAATTGAATTAAAATTGTCATTTTCATGAAATCAGTGAACAAAAGGTACTAGGCCTACTGTACCTTTGTGGGATGTGCTGAGCTGAATAAATGTTTTACAATATTTACTATAACTTGCTGTACACTTCCTTTCGCTTAGTTTTTTCCTGACTCTACCCCCTACTGATAGCACCTTCAAACAAAAATTTAGTCCACCTCCCTCTTCATACAAAAATTTTCATGAACCCCTCCCCCCCTCCGGGTTGATAAATAATGAACGGTCCCAAGAGAGTGGACGAGTAGGTTTTTTTAATCCCAATTCCACTCCTTGCTACATAGCTAGTGGACTATGCACAGTCATAACATCACATATTAGGCATAGGCCGCAAGGCTTAAAGGAAGGTTACCACCATATTAAGGTCTGCATCATTTAACGTATGCTAGCAAGTGACGGAATGCACAGAGACAGTTAACGACACTAACAACCCGCGTACCTCTTAATTGTTGCGCGACACTTTGGGTGCATCCTCTTGCACCTGGGTAACAGTTAACATAGTAACAGTTAACGATATCACTGTCACTAGATGGCAGAAAATAATGTATCGTGGTGCCATCTAGTAGTGATACCGTTAACTGTTTCCGCTTGCACCCACGTGCCCTAGGGTATACCCAATTTTCAATTAAAATAAAAAGAGGTACGCGTTTGTTTGTGTCGTTTAAAGAAATTTCTTTGTGCATTACGTGCTTCTCTTCCTTGATAGCACTCGGTAGCACTAAATGCTGTACACTTTCATTCAGTGACAACCCGCCTTTAACTTGTACGACCCTTTTGCCTCCAAAGGTTCAATTTGCAGGCTGAACCCCAAACACCAAGTGACTGAATTTATTCCTCAGTGAAGATGTGGAAGTTTAGCAGCGATGAATAACCCTTTGATGGCAGCATATACAATGTCGCTTTAGTCCAGTTGCACTCCTTTAATAAAGATCAATGATCCTTTAACGCTATGGTCTCACGTGTATGTTTAGTTGTGTTGTCTATTGTTTGGCAGTCACCATTCATTGCTGAAATGAGGGTGTGCCAAACCATCACTAGCATCAACTTTTTTTTCTTCTTTAATTTATTCTTCTTAATTATTGAGAATTGGGCCACGCATCACATGCCAAATTCAATTCTTCCTTCTTTGGAAACAAGGTGACCCAAAACTGAATCGGAAGGTTTTGTTGTACGCAATGAAAAGTGGTTGTGTACGTGCTGAAAATCGAGTGACGGGGCCTTATTTATTCACTCAAGTCTCGCGTCAAAAGTTTGAGCGACAGCAGAGCAGTGGCGAAAGTACGTTATCATGGTAACGTCTATTGGCCAAGCTACGAAATTGTTTTAATAGTTGGATGCGTCGGCGTATCGAAAGTTACAGCCAAAAATCCTGTTGACTGACAAATTTTCTTGGTGGCAATCACCGTCATCGTTTCTCCTGACGAAAAACCCCAGTGATGGCGCTGCGTGAATGGATTCGAAAGTTACCGTGCGTACAGACGAACACAGACGCACTTGTGAGGTTTGACGCGCTCCCAGACGAAGCCATAGCGCCGTAAGGAGAGAGGGACACTTTTGCTAGTTAATCCAATAGGAAATTCCTAGGACCTTTTACAATGCCATAATCGACATATCACGAGGCATCACAGGGCCCGTCTCTACCCGAAAATGGCAGAGGTGGCTTAGTTCAGGATGGAACTCGGGACCTTTGGCATATGATATAGTCGTGGCACCCACCACCTCACCGCTCTTCGACAGATAGTGGTGCAAGCAACCAAGTTGATCGCTCCGAATGTAAAATTATGCAGTGCAATAAGAACTAGCGATCAAAATGTAACGGGTGCATACTCCGAGTTTAGCTGATACGGAGCAGCGCTCTTGCTGTTAGAACGGTGAGTGTTGGAAGTGAGTTGTCCCGAAACGAAGAGTGCATATTTGTCCAAGGTTCAATCCGCTTAAAAATTTGAAATATCCGTATTTTGTTGAGGAAAATTTTCTCCCATTATTCGACGTATAGGGACGTTAGCCATTTATCGTGTGCAAAAGTACTTTAAAAATCCGCAAGTGTTCACTCACCTATATTTTCTCACCGTAATGAGCGTAACACTTCCGTTTCCCTCCGGACTTACGTCAAACTAACGCTTTGACGTATACTTTGACGTATACAAGTCCGGAGGCTGGCTTAAAGTTGACGCGTGTAGCAAAATAGAATTAACTCAACGTTACAGTTCATTTACTCTTGACACCTTCCCTCTCGGGGCCCCCCCCCCCCGACTCTCGCCCCAGGACCCACCCATACCCAAACCAGCTTTGTTCCAAAGCCTAATCTAGATTTGTCTAAAGTAACCTGCAGGGTACACAACCTCAAGTTTGGAAATCGGAGAAGAGGAACTGTCTGCCACATTCCACACCAACGGTAGCTCAACTTTCTATCAACCATCCACCTCCCCCAATCCCCCCACCTGTTGTTCATCTCCGCCTCTTTTTCTTCCCTTTTTAAATTAAAAGATGAAGGAAAAAAAATGAGAAATGCGAGCGGAAGCTTTTCCCTCCTCCTCTTTCAATCCCCAACTCTCAACCTTTCTTTCCTTCATGTTTTCAACCGACAGATACGGGTCAGGAGGCACTCTGATGAACGCACGCCACACGCGTTCTGCTCTTCGCGTGACCTCACTACCTCCCCCCCCCCCCCCCCTGCCCCCCTTCCCCCACCCCGCCATACCCTACTGTACTGTTTACTATCTTTTATCTCAATTCCGTCCCCGGCTGTTGTTGTTCCTTTAAGTGTTGTTGTTAACTGTGAATTCCAGGAGAGCTAGAAAATCCTAGACCTACAGAAGCTGAAATCGTACGCGAGTGCATTCCATACACGTCTTTTCATACATCCGTTTTGTGAGAGTGAAGAGAAAGTAAGTGTAGGTAGGCTAGTAAGTAACGAGGGTTTCGCCAGGCTGGCACAAACCTGTAAAACATTTTGATTTATGTGGGTGCTTTATGGCATTTTTCAAGTGGCTTCTTCTTCTTCTCCCATCACCCCCCTCCCCCCTATTTCCTTTACCACCCCCGCCCCCTGCTTACCTCATCCCCTACTTCCATAAAAAAAATACACAATTACCAACTAGAAGATTACACCAGAAGTTGAAAAAGTTGGGGGAGGGGGGGGACGAGAGGTGGAGGCTCGAAGTGCTGAAAGCTAGTTTTTT
>JAHWFP010024065.1:0-18310 GCA_023313725.1 Lithobius niger
AAGTATCAGCCGTAGAATGCAGTGAAGTCTTTAAACCAATAAAAAGCCGCCAAGATTAACCCTATTAACCCACCAAATTGGCACATTCCCCTCTTTGATTTTTGAAGAGATAGCCTGAAGAAATAGAAATTATTTTAAAATTTGAGTAATTTTACTAATTAGCCAGAAATGCATCAGTAAAAAGGAGTCAACAACATTGGTTCTACAGGATATGTCCAAATTAGGATATTCGCTACCATGCCATTTCATTCGTGTCAATTTACTGAAATAAATTCGGCCATTGCTAGCCTCTAACCAGCATCCGAAATCTATTCATCAAGGGAATTGCACACTGAGCGATCATCACATGAAATTCATTCCTTTTTAAAATTCAATGTGAATTGAATGTGGGCACTCTCATACGCCGTGCATAGTACACAGTACTCAGTTCTCTTCGGCCCTAACATAGCTCCTTACAAGTTCCTGAAACAATCTAATGCTGAACTTTAATGAACTTGCTCAATTTTGAACATTACCAGCTGCAACTAACGATCACGCCTGGGGATACAAGTTCCGGGAGCAATCTAATGATGAACTTTATTGAACTTGTTCAGTTTTGAACATTACCAGCTCTAAGTGATGATCATACCTGGGATAAAAGATGATCCACAGTAGCCTCAAGGATCCGGATAGCCTCACACTGCCTTCGTCAGTAGATCTTGTAAGGGTTATTCCCGAATTTCCGTGTCCAGTTACTGATCAGCTTACTTAAACACAAGAAGGTTGAACACGCTCGACCAGTGACGTAACTAGGGTTTTGTACTTAAGGGGCAACACTAGCCATTTAACCGAATGGTGTGGAGGGAGAACCCAATTAACAGCTAGGGTTCTGGGGAAGCGCTGTGACCTCCCCCAGCGGATGGAAGCTGATGTATTTTTGCTATTTTCCTGCATTTTCTGCCCTTGTAAAGTGCCTGCCGTTGAAAACATTTTTATTTTGTATGTGGGAGTAATGTAAATCTTTCACTTTCATACTAAATACTTATTTGTTAGACATACATGATGCTTTGTTAGAAATGTTGGTAATTTTAAGCAAAATATGAGTTTGTAATTGTCGTACTGTTTAAAATACGTCTTCAGGGTAGTCAAGGTTTTTTCAGCTATGCAAAGAGTGACATGACCAATTTGCCGAATAAGCCTTCAAAATCTTACAGAGGGGGCGAATCGCCCCCCCCCCCCCCCCCTACTGGTTATGCCACTGCGCTCGCCATCTAATCACAACTCCATCAACATGCAAACTGGATTAAACAAAAACATATTTCAGTATTGTAAAATAGCATGAAATTAAATGGTTGGAAAAAATGGTAATGGGTGGTCTTGACGAGTAAGTATCGCGTAACTCAAAAAAAAAAGAAAAGAATTGGATGGAGTATGTGGGAGTATCTAATGGCCGTTACTTCTTTATTTTTACTTGCAAACATTATGAATACACGGCATAGTCTTCATAGCGATCGGCGAAGTTAGCAATGTTTGATCAACAGTTGATGCCACTTGCTCCAAATTAACAATGGACAACGTAATCAAATGTATCTGGTGGTGCGTGGAATTATAATTAGTGACAATTGCTGCAAGAGGCTGTGAAGATTCCAGTCACAATACAGTAATGTGTCACAAAAATGAAGTAAACATATGAAATTCTTAATTGGATTTGCAAATAAAAATTTAAAATCAACAACGAATATCTACGGAGAATGGAGATGCTAAATATAAACAAACTAGAAGCCGCTCCAACTGAAAAAGGATGAATATAGACAAGTGAATTCAATTATGCTGATAACATTCTGAAGTGACGTGGTGCCTTTTTTGTGGCTTTTGGAATACTATCGCATCGGCTACCCACTTCTCCAATTTACTTATCTCCTTTAAAGATCTTTAAATATATCAAGCGATTATTTCGCAACAACAGTCGTGCATGTAGTGACTGTTGCGTCGACTTGGATCTGGAACACCAAATCTACGAAATAAATAAGTCTTTCTGTAGTATCAAGTTGACCATTTTTGAGGCCACTGGCCCTGAAATTTGTAATACTATCATTTGGTTTTAAAACTATCAGCTCTTAGCCAAAATGCGGATTCTTTCTTTTTGACCACTAACAAAATCAACAAAGGCGAAACGGATTTAACGGATTTATTGAGGGCATAAAGGCCCAAAGCCATGCACCCTATAACTTAATGTACTAATTAACCAATATAGTTACCATTCCACTCATCAATACACTGAATTCCCCAACCACAACAAAGGCACCGTAGCAATACACTTGAATACTTAACGCTAGACTAAACAGCACCAACAGGAATCTGCAGGAATCAGTATCAAAACTTGACAACCAGAGGCTCGACAAAATGCCACAATTGCTCATTAACGAGGTAGAGAAGGAGGGAGGGGTGGACTTGAGGGGGAATGGCAGAACTCCAAGACCAGACATAGTTTGCACGGTAGCACACATAAACAACGTGCACCAAAATTGTAGTCAAGGTTGTCCTTTCTCGTCATTCGATTGCTGAGAGTTCTAGCACTGCATTATGGGAGCGTCATTCTGGCACGCAGTCATCTGAACTTTTCTTTTGATGTATTGCAATAGCATGTATTAATGTTAATGGACTTCTATAGACACACTCAGAAACATTGTTTTTCATCAGTGATGAATGATGACCGACCAAAAAAAAAAGAGTTCGACTATACCTGGAACATCTGGGGTAAGAAGATTTGATTTAAAATTTTAAAAAACTGCACACTTTTCTACTGTATGCACATAATTGATTGGGATTTGGCCAAATTTTTGGCAACTTGTTTTTTATTGTATACTACTTAATAAGCTCATGGTTTTGGGGTGGAATTATCGGATAATAACATAATAGAAGTAGTATAGTAGGTTTCGGCCAGTAAGCTTTCAGCTTTTTGAAAGCAGATGTGAAGTGAAAGAAACCACCATGGCATCAGTTGTGTTTTGCCGCAGGAGGGAGGAAACCGTCGTACTGGAGGAAACTCTCATGTAACGGGCGGAAAACAAACGGAGAGAAACCAATACATATACACAGCCAATACCAAGACACCTATCGGAGCTGACGCTCAACATGACACCCCAGTGCATAAAGTACATGAAAAGAAACGCTATTGTTCCACACTCTGATGGTACTGCCATACTGAAAACTGATGTAAGGTAGTGGTTAAATAAACAACAAACTATAAATAAACATAATTATCTGATAAATACCGAGAATAACAAACATATTTATGTATCATTTTATTCATTGGTATCTGGTGGTTGTAAGTTACAAGTAGTTTTGGTTTTCCTTAGTGCGGCTTTAATTTTTTTAAGAAAAGTATACAGTCTAACCAAGCATTTTATTATTGTCATCCGTTTCCTACAAAATTATGCATATTTCTATTTCCGCAGGACACCAGAATGGGCTATATTGCTGGGCACAACAAGAGCTTTTACACAGAATGTCTGCTGGGTTGCCCTCATTAAATGGAATGGCGTTGTAGCACCAAAGGAACTTTTGGGCACCACACTAGGCACCATCAGAGCATTTACATACGGATTAGGTAGGTCCTAGCCAGTCTAGACACACGCTAGTGTGTCACTGCCAAGTAGATCAGATTATTAATTGTTACAAGAGTTGGTAACAAAGCCACCTCCTGCCATTTTTTGGGATGAGAAAGGTGTGGTGTCATGTGCTCTGTCGACTGTGGCATGTCAAAAATCTTTGGTTTTCTGCCTGGATTTCTCTTGTCGTTGCAGTGGAGAAGATACTACAAAATGGCGGATCACTGGAAAATTGCGTCATATTTACTGTAACAAGAATTTAGATGATTTCACCATATGGGGAAAATTCCGCTTGTGGTTGATAATCTTTACAAATCCTTGGAATCGGGTGTGGGGTCCAGTAGCAAAGAAACCCTCAACATTAAAGTGCAGGAAAGTGTTCTTTACGGTGAAAAATACCCTCAATATCGTTGATTTTGTGTTACTGGCTAAGTAGCTAACAAGCTAGCTAGCTAAGACCGCGCCCCTCACATTAATTCTCATAGGGTATAAAGACACCTGTGCAGCTAGATTGGGAAAACTACCCAAGATAATTTTGGCACTCAGATGTCGAGCGGTATCAGTAGTGAGGGGTTGCATTGTAGAACACAAGTAGCACGCAAGTGGTTTGCATCCGAGTCGACCAGTTCAAACTAAGCGCTAAGGGACACTTAAGAAGTATGTACTGCAGGAAAAACTATACAAATGTATAGTCTAAAAGTTAATGCTATAATTATTTGCCAGAATAGGGGTTTAACCGAACGTCCTAATGATCACATATAATTATCGCAGATCTTGAACCACACTACATTACGTCGTAGTTGAAAAGCAGCCATTGCTCCTAACTGCTTCTGACGTTGTCTACCACTCAAGACCCTGATTGAGGGGCGTCCCTCGGTATTTATGCCAATCGGTCGCTCCTCATTCCGGATTTAACCCATGCAATAAATTCCATAGCTGATGTAATATTTCTACTGCATTGCATCCCAATCGAAAGTTCCAGACTTCTAGAGAAATGAGATGCAACGCCTTCTTTTTTTTTTTCCCAAAACACTCATTTAGTTTTTTAAACCTTTATTATATTTTATTATTAGAAGCTTTAGCCAAACTCTCCAGGCCCTAAATTCCGCTGGCCCTGTGCAAATTATTCCTCTTTCCACCCTCCCCCTCCCGGGTCGGCGGCCATGAATGCATAGTACGGACTAAATAGCCAGTATTTCTTTGTGGGTAAGGCACCTTCGTACTTTTCATGTAATGCATCAACGGCTTTTATTTCAGGTCGTACTATCGGTGTTATAGTAGGAGGAGCTCTGATGATACAGCTGGGAGACAGAAGATCCTTCCAAGTTTTGGCAGCATTTTACGCCTTCATTAGCATTTTTTGGCTGCTGCTTTACCATTTCTATTTGAAGCGCCACATGGAGGCTGCTGCGGAAGAAAAAGAAAAGCTAGATAAAGGTATGTCGCAAAAGAACCAAATTCGATATAAGCTCCAACAAGTAACTTTAATCCAAAAAAAAATCATAATGTATTGCAATCACCGGCCGAGTGCGTGAGGGGAACGATGTCCAGTTTCATGTGACGATTAACATCTTGTTGTTTGTCTGTATGTTTCTACGGCACAACGCATGAGCCGACTCAAATGAAATTTAGTATTTATATTCTTTCAGCTTCGCTGAATGAGCCATGTACTACGTTTTTCGGTAAAGGCATTCTGGTCGCGGGGAGGAGGCTGTGCCCAAATGTAATTACAGCTAGTTATAGCTTGTTAAAGTTACAGCTTTTTTATACACTGTAGTTTGGCCCAAGGTCAAAGAATTTTCTAGCAAAATTGTTTACCTACGTGAACAGGTTTTGGTAGGAATGTTCTTTGACCTTTGGCTGAATTACAGCTCTTTAAATCTCTAAAATAGTGGCTTAAAATGTTGTCCAAAAACGGGTTTTGGCTTCTAAATTTTAAACCGCTCGCATATTGAATAGAAACTGGTTATAAATGGATCCAGACCGAAAAGTCAATTTTATTCGTACGCAAAGCGAGGGGTCTAACTTTTTTGTTCACACAACTGCTAGTTGGTAAATGGGCACTAAAACATTAAAGTTTTGAAAAAGAAATAAGATACACATTTGATCAGACTATAAAAGGTAGGGGGGGGGGGGGCACTACATACTTTAAAAACACCAGCCTGAAAATGGAAATGAATTAGGAGAGTAAGTTACCGGAAACAACAAATTACTGATCTGTACACTAAAATTGGATAGTTTTGAAATTATAAGTTTAAAAAAGGGTAGCTTACCCACTCTGTTCCATGAAATTAAATTACAGGATGCACATTTTTCTAGGTTAACTAAATTTCTGCCTAAAGGGACACCCGGCCTGCCTTGTAACATTCCGCGTGCCTAATTACAGCTACGCGCAGATCGTCATCCGAGCAATTACAGCGTCAAGGTCGGCTGGGGTGGTAGCTGCGTTCCTCGCATAGCTGCTGTCTCGGTTGGCTTTGTGAATAGTACACGAGACAGAATCAAGTCAACGATTGTGTCGTCACAAACCGGAATGATTCTCGTATTTTAAAATCACAATTTATAATTTTCTAGGCTAGGGTCTTATAATTTTGCTTCAGCGATCTATTGGAATAATTAATTTAAATTTTTACCGCATTAGTCTATTAGATTTTAGATCTCATGGTAATTATTAGAAAATTAGTAGATGTACACACAGAAATGAAACGTCATGATTATTATACGCGCGCAATGCATCATTTAGTGACGGGTCTTTCTTAAATATAGTTAATATTCAACAGAAAATATCCTGGACGCCACATTTTAAAACGTTTTTTAGCAAGGGAAAGACTAATGGTAAGTAAATAGACCTTTGGGGCTGTACTTGATGTGGAGGATCGAGAAAAATGGTGCGGAGAGGTATATCCCTTTAAAAATGATGAGATTAAAAGTACATTTAAAAATAGTAAAATTTTAAAATATAGGAGTCGCACTTTTTTTGGAGGGGGAGAAGGAAATCTATCAGAGTTTCATAATATGCGCACTGCTGGTTTTGGCGGAGTCACCGACGGTACAACCTAACATTCGCAATGCTATTTCGGGAATATTTTGTCTCATGCTGGTATGTCGCTGCATACAATGCAGGGAAGCCTGTTACCCCGTCCCCACTCCGCCCATCGAGTGTCAGGTCTCTAGTTTAGTCTTGCTCAGAATGCTAAAGCAAGTTCGACAATGCTACTTCTCTAACTCATGCTAAAATGCTTAGCTTTTTTTGGTCAGTTTTTTTTATAATTCGTAACAAAGAGTGAAGCTTACCAGAAGAGTTGGATACTTAATGTTTTCAAGTAATTACTGCTTTTAGAAATGAGCAGGAAGAATCGAACGAATGCAGTAACCCAACTACTTATTGCCTGTCTGTCCCTGCTCAAGCCCCTGCAGAAAGGAATTGAAACCAAATTGGACAAAAACTGTACGCAATGAATGTGAATCAAACCGTGAGTTTATTTTCCTTGCATCAATGCAGCAGCTACATAAGTTTGCTAAATGCCTATACTACACCCCATGGCTGTTTGCCGTGACGTCATCGTGAGTTAGCCACTGATGACCGAGAATAGCGGATATTTGGCCGTCTGAGTGGACTAGCCCAGTCACGTGATCCGTGCGTCACGGCTAGAGGTGGGTGCGGGTCCAATTTTTGGAACCGAAATTAACCGCATTTACAGAAACTGGAACTGACCCGCAGGGAACCGCAACGTCTGAACTGACAAACAAACCGCCCCGAAACCGCAAATGTGTTCTATGATAAAACCCGACTCTACCCGAACGCGGTTTACCCGCAGTTTACCGCTAAATAAAAATAAAGACATTGATTACAGAAAAAGAATGTTGGAAACATAAGAAAGCCACACAAAGGCATAGTTATAATTCAACAAATGCCGTTCTTATAGTTGATTATTATTTTTTGTTCTTCAAAGTATTTTTTTTTAGTTAGTTAAAAATAAGTTTAAAAAAATATTGACAGCACGTGTCCCTTCGTCCTCCTCAAGCGTGCATTTGCTATTTATATTTATGGTTTGATCTGCTATTGACGGCGCACTGAAGCGTCGGTTTCGTGTTTTGCATTTGCTACCTCAATTGGCCTTGCGTTCACCTAGTGGTGACGGGAATCAAGGAAAAAAGCAAATAATAGCCACGCGGTTATCAGAGGTTATTTATTTTAGCTGCGGTTCACCCGCGGTTTACCCGAAACCGCACATAATTTTATTTTTTAGAACTGCAGCTGCCCGCAAACCGCAGTAATTATTTTTTCTATAACTGACCCGAACCGCATCGAACCGCGGTTTACCCGACTCGTGCCCACCTCTAGTCACGGCAAACAGCCTTGGCACGTTGTTTACGTCACATAAACGTCACTAGTGCCAGATGACTAAAAGAAACTACACCCCCCCCCCTGCGGATTAGTACACAGACAGCTATCAACGGACCACCCAAAAAATGGCCACTGCCATTTCCGTCCGATTACTGTAATAATTAAACTTGCTGAATAAACTTATCGCGAAGGTTTTATTGACAATCGAAATGAATAAATAGAATGTTACGGTTGTGTATTTATTACTCTACCTACCTGCAGTTTTGTTGTTTCAGTTAAATCCACCATAACTATAAAAACACGGCCGTACTTGATGTAGATAATCAAATTTTTGTCGATGGAAAGCAGCCATCTTGTTTCAGCAGCAGAGCTAGCACCTTTTTCGTTGCTGCATTTAGCACTGCAACGAAACGAGGAAAAGAGACGCGTCCACTATATGCAGCACTGCAAACCTCGGCTAAATTGTAGGGAAAAACAATAGCCTTTTATCGAACTGCTTTAGCACTGTGACGAAACAAAACACGCGGAATATGAAACTTCTAAAACCACCAAACTATTCCTGGAGTAATAAATAAAGAATAAATCACTTGCATTTATCAGAAGGCAGCACTTGTCAGTTGCTTATAGGAGGCGAAACTTGAAATAAAAAATGGCGGCATCGTTACCATGGTAACCATGGCAATAGCAACAATACCTTCAGAAATTGACGAAATACTCATGCTAGGGCAACATGCGAAGTTGAAGAACTTATTCTGTGCTCGATTCAAACCGTATTCAGTTACTTACAAGAAACGTGAACCAGGGAAAAAACTTTACTTCAGCCTAACGGCCACCCAGCACGCTTCTCGAAACACAAAACCATGCGTTATACTTAGCGCCATTAAAATTAAATGTTGGATTAAAAAAAAAGTAAAACTTGATCAGACACTTTTGATCTATCTAAAATTATCTCAGCGTCCTAATCTGACATATATTTTTAAGCAATTAATTTTGCATTCTTATCGTGATCAATTTGTTTTACTGACGTTAAATAGTTTCGATCCCCATTGACGTTTTGTACTTTCTTTGTGCTTCCAAGTTAATAATACTTCTTACTTTATTTTGCAAAACGGAAATTGCCCTTTAGGAGGAAGGAGACGTGACCTCTGCAATGTTATGATTGATGTTTCAAACAAGCTGAAAGTGAGAGTGACGAGCAAAAATTGGTTCCCTTTCTAAGAGATGGACCTGTGAAGGCTGTGATTTCAATGCACATGACGTCACTTGGGAGTTGTGGGATAGGCGCCTTACCCATAGCCCTCAAGCAAACACAGAAAAGAGGACATTTCCCTGTCCCGAACTGCAGTGCTTTCAATCCAAAACAATACAGGCAAAAACGGGCTAAAATTTATGGTATAACAAAAATATGAAATTGGACAGGAATACCAGTAAACACAATCATGTGTGCATGTAGGCAAAGTCACATGAAATCTGAATGAAAAACCCAACGACATTTTCCAAAAGTCAGTTTCCAACATTTTCCACCCTTATAGCAATTTATAAATTTTAATAAATAAATAACCTAACCATCAGGTCTCCTAATACACAAACCTTCACAAATTTTACTCTTCCAAAAAACCTAGAACACTTTTCTCTCCCCAGTTAATATTATGTTACCAAGCAACCGGTAAAATAATACCTCCATCTATTTTTCTCCATTTCTTTACATTCAGAAACAGGTTTCTGTAAGCTTTAACTACAAATCTTGAGCTAATGTAGGTGTGACCATCCGTCCATTCTGCTAAAACCAAGTTTTAAAACCTTTTTTCCCATGTTAGCAACTATTGTTGTAATACACAATTTTTTTTCATTTCAGAATCTCCAGAAATTCCAATGGATTACACTAATCCTATCATGGACGAAAAATTAGTTACCAATCCTGAAGAAATCAATAACAAGAAGAACAAAGAAACAGAATTGATGGAATTACAAACCCACAAAGAAATGCCACCACACAATGAGAACGCAGCAAGCTAATCCGTAATGTCTTGCGGAATGTGTTTTACGCCATGCAACCAAAAATATGACTAATGTTCTATTTGTTATCCATTGTTCCTCGTCTAAGTTGTGAAGACAAAATACAATCACTAAGGACACGAAGTGTAGCCAGAAGTGACGAAAATCAACACAAAGTTGAGATTAACTAACCATGTTATAGATGTTAGTTGAGATTACTATTATATCATAAGCAGTTAAAAGTAAGTTCAAAACTTATCTTAATCAAAACGGAAAAAGCAAATGGCAGTGCTCGAAGTGGGCCGGTGCCTATACCGTGAGGAATGGCCAACCCGTCCATCAAGGTTCGAAAGAGTTGATTGATCTTTGTTTGTTGATGGTTTTAATTCCACGTTTACTGTGGGTTTAATCAAGTTAGTTGTTGAGTTAAATTGGGAAAGTCTTGTTAGTTGCATTGTCTTGAAGTAATACTCAACCAATTGATTCCTCACACTCAGGTGTGACAGCCCCTCGTTTTTTGTTTCCGTTCATTGAGAAGTGCTATAGAAATTTACTAACTCAATAATAAAACAGAGGTACAAGGTGGCGTCGGTGATCATCCTGCAGCTATGGTGTGCATGTGCACAACACCATTTTTATTCCGGAAAAAAAAGAGAGATTTCGTTATAAAAGAATTAAAATTCCTAATTTGATCTAAAATTTTGTTCGTTATACGTTATTCTCGTTATATATAATTCATTATAAGCAAATCCAAAATGCATTGACAGTCGACGTCCAACCAATATTGTGATTTTACTTTTACAAATAAAATTTGTTAATTACAACTAAGAAACATGCAGGATTCAAATATTACGTGTCGTCAGTGCGCTTTGTGTTGCCTTTGCATTCCCCTTGCTGTCGCAGTGTTATTGATGGTGTCACAACCACTGAGCGGTCTCTCGGCTAACAGTTAGTTTGGCTATGCACAAGCACTTCCTGCATGAAGTTACACTATTTACTCGCAAGGTAAACCCACTTTTTAAAAAAGACCTTGCACCTTTTGGTATAAAATAAGTCTGGCATGACCAAACATTGCCATCTTTTATGTACAATGTAATATTTCAGGGTCAGGTGTCGAACTAACAGTACTGCATAAGCAGTGAATCAGCCAAAGCGGTCACTGATGCAGCTAGGCAAATGACTTAACAAATAGACTTCCAAAGTGGTTAAAAATCAACACATGCACATTGATTACAAAATTTTTATTTTTTTATAAACAGGTTAAGATCAGGTTACACAGTAACATACTTTATTTAATAAAGTAACATTTTTCTATTTTTTTTTTTTACCTACTCAGAAGTGTGATCAATACACCAGGCAAAAGCATTACGAAACATGCGCAACCATGGGGAAGTCTTCATGGATTCTGTCCAGGATTGAGGCAACCAAGCCCACTGCCACAACTGAACACAACGCTCTGGATGTGGCATGATCGCTAAATGACGCCCATCTTCTGAACATAATGCAGCAATGCCTCCTGGAAATAAAAATAAAAAAAACAGAAATGAGAATTGTTCTGCATGACAAACTGTTCCATTCCGTAAAGTAAACAAACTGTTGGCCTAACACCTGCCAGCTCCACGTGAGCGTTGTGACCATGACTGTGCCACAAACATTATTGGGAAGGCGAACCAAGACAAAGGTGGTTCAAGCAGAGCGGACTTTAAAAAAAAAAGCAAACAAATGCTAATTCTTTATTTTAAGTTGAAAATTGCTTAAAGTAACTAAAACTACCCGATCTTAGCCCCAAATTATAGCCATGAAAGTCCACTAAATCTTCAATTTAATGCTGCTCAAACATCCATATTCCTGGTGCGCTTTATTTTTTCATGAGGGTGGATGTATGCACGTGTGTGCACTTTCCCAATATTTCCCCCAGTTAATACTTCTCAAGTATTCACGCAGCATTTATACCTTTGAAATGGTGCCACAAAACCTAACCGAACCGATATTCGACGAGTGGCATTCATTATAGCAGTAATTAATGAGCTCAAGCAAACTAACGGTGATATTGTTGTAGTAGAGGTAAGGTATAATTGCATCTTTTTTGGTTAGCATTCTTCAAATCGACTTGCGGTGCGAGGATAAATTGAAATTAGTGTTTCGTAACCCTTAAAGTTACGTTAATCTGACCCTATCTAGATTGCTTGTACCTTTTTTTTGTACAAAAGTTGCTAACTTTTCTAAACAGGCACCCAATGAGGATCCCATGGTCCCACAGCTTTACTATCAAACAACAAATGCTGTGATGAATTTGTTTTGTATTATATCTGTAGGGCTCGGCCACTACAGAGAGCGGCAGCGGTTGTGACATTGCTTCTTCTGTCCATCTCATGGTTGCCACAAATAACTCATTCCAATACCGATTGAAGGCCAAACATCGGGTTTATTATGCTCAGAGCACCTGAAGGTGCGTGCGATCTCTCATTCCATCCTGCCGACTGCTTCAGAGCAGAGAGGGGCGCTCGGCTAACGGGGTCAGCGGCTCTAGAGGCACGCATCCTTACAACTCTCCCCCCGACAGAAAGCAAGCACCGGTGGGGAAAGTACAGAAGTACAGACATACAAAAGTAGGCCTATGACAATTTTCAAGTCAAAAGGGATTAATCGCCAAACCGTACCAAAAGATTTGAAACTTCAACATTAAGAATGTTCTCCACAAAATGTCTAAGGATGTCACAAAGCAACAAGACATTACAACTTTTTTTTTACACTGGGGGTAAAGACCTCCAAAGACACAAGCCAATTTCGGGCTGTGGAACCAAACCACAACCAAACCTCTACCAGAGACTCGCCGCCTATTTACAACTTATTTACATGTTTCGAGCGTTTTTACAAATGTACAGGTCAAAATCGAGTCCCCTTATTTACAATTCCAAAATCGGTACTCACACTTACCACTAATCGTCAAACATGACCGATTACCGACCAGTTCTAAACGACCAATGCCTAAGATTATGTAGGCTACCCGAAGCCACTGCAAGGCTTCCCTCGGGTTCCAACAAGTTACAACCTTTCTCTTCAAAATCAGGCAATTCAACAATTAATCTTTTACGTCTCGAATGAAATGCTTTCTCCAGACAGACAAATTCCCTCGTCAAGTACCAGTACGCAACACCTACCTACCAAATATGCATTCCCGACAAATCTCTTCTGCGTGTGCAATACCAGCGGTGAGTTCAAGTCATTAGGCCATATTTGAGGCAATACACCCACCGACTGACCAATTGTAAAGGCACGTGCAGATCTCCGATAAGTCACTCCCTCCAAGCAAGCAAACTCGCTTAACAAAATACAATACACACAATCAAAAGATGTTCATCCGAACCCTTTTTTACACAATACAGTCATAATCAGTAAAGATCCCCCCCCCCTGAAATTTGAATTCTAAGTTTTCAGAGTTTTGTCCAGTTCAAATTCCAAGTTTAAAGAAAAGTCCCATGCCAAATCCCATGCTTCCTAAGGTTTACAATTCCCTGCTTCCAAATTTCGCTGTGATAATAAAAAAAAAACTTGTAACCCTACTTCTGATACATACAGAACAAACTAGTAGCCTCAGCAAAATGGTCAACTAGATGAAATACACTTCATAAATTGAAATTCGGCTCAACCAGAAATTAAGCATGGCTCACCAATCATTAAGGCTCTAGAGAGCAGTCCATAACCCAAGGCCAACTTTCCAGCTTTCATCTTATTTCACAAAAACTGAACAATCATAGGCAGATCAAAAACCTCATAACCTTTTGCGCTACTACACTCTTTATACCTCTCCACAACGTGTCACAAATCCTAAATTTACTTTAAGTTTGACAGTTGTCCCAAATACTTAAAATAGGCAAAAATTTAATTTCACACCAAATCACTATCAAGAATGTTGACTTAAATTTTGACAACAGGCCAACGGACTCTTTCTCATTAACAAGGCTTCACGAGCAACCCAGTTTTAATGCCAATCATCTACACCAGAAAATCGGTGGCGGTCATTTCGCAACCTAAGGGTTCTACTCATAAGGCAATAAAATGCAGTTACAACCCCAGGCTACACAATCATTACGGACCTTTACTTCATTCCAGCCAACCATAACAAACCATAGTTTACAGAAGACTGGGCCATGCGCAACCACTACTCCACCAGCCCCGTCAAGCCAGCGAGTGTCAACAGTAAAGAAATCCCATCACAATATACAATAGTGAACCTCATAACCTATCGTGTCCAACCTTATTCAAACCAAATTCAACCAGTTGGCCAATTTAACCTTGATGTACCACATCTAACCACATAAACTGTACCATAAATTCTAACCATGAGTTTTCCACTAGTTTAACCTAATTTTCAACGACAGATTTGCAACAGCAAAACTCAAATCACCGGCGACTACTTCATCGCTTTAAAAAAAAAAACCTTAAATTCGACAAGGTCACTATCGGTAGTTATAGTGTACTAACACCTCCTCACAGGTGCATGCGAAGCACCTTTAATAACTCCTGACAAATGCTTGCTTACTACGTTAAATTTAAATTTAAACATCACCAATGGCCAAAACGCTAACAAAATTCATGCCTAATAAAAGTTAACACCAATAAAAATTTCATAGCACATGCTAAAATCCACTTTACTGTTTCACCTTATGTAATCCTCAGCATATTGCATCATTAACGTGATTTTCTCGTTACCATCCAAAAGAAAATCCCCCCCCCCGAACCGTAATCGGTTCAATTTTACAAGCCTAAAGAAATTAAACTTTTTCACAGTACACTGAGGAATTCAGTCCAAACAATTCTTAAATTCAGTCTTTAAATACGGTAAATGTCCTAAATATTCTGGTACCTTTCCTCGTACAAAACTCTCTATTTCCGTAACTTCTAGAAATACACACGGTCCGTAGCATTTCTCTACACACATCGAACGAACGTCCCAGATCTTTTATTCCAGCACTCGAGCACACATCACATGCAGATTGCCTACGAGTCCTAAGGCTCGCGTGGCGATCAGTAGATCGTCCGTTAATAATCGCTCCAGCGAATCACACACGATTCCACCAAAATCGAAAACGTTGCGAGGGTACGCACGCTACTGCATGCTCATGTTTTGAACGCACACCTCACAAGTTTAGCATTCGTTTTGTGCCAGCGGTCGCGAATTCTAATGATTTCCAATTGTTCATTAGCACTGAGGAAGCTTCACATGACGTCGCACACTAATGGCCCTGCGCGCCGCCGTGTCGAGTTTCAAACGTGCCCAAACACCACCGTGGGAAAACGTTTCAAACCTTTCGTTAAAGACCAAAATCTTAATGGATTTTACCGCAATCCAGTTTTTGCAAGCGATCAATTGCTATCGCATAGACTCTAACGAAATTTGTAGATTAAACTCAAAACAAGTTAACAACCATTCACAAACTTTAGCTTTCTTTGCACTCCGTGCCTTGTTGGAAAATACACTAGTCGGTAGGAACATTCAAACCCTTCAATGATTCATCACACCATTTCATTAAACCTAATTTTGATGCTTAAACCGAATGATTCTCAAGCTGCTTAAAACAAAGCAATTTCATACACAGCGCGCGTTGGCCACGTTGCGTCATCATTTTCCTAGACTTTCCCATGCCGGGAAAAAATGCTAAAAGTCCACTTCAAATCGAATTTTTTCAAAATTCTCTTTGGCGGGCACTCAGTAATAGTCCCTCAAACGATTTAAAACACAGTTACTTAAAGAATTTTGCCAAAAGTTTTTTTACAAGTTCCGGGACTTGTCTCACTCCAAAAGCGGTTTTCTACTTAAAGTTTTCGATGCGCAAAAGTTGTCGAAAATGTCCGGAAAATCCATCTTGCACTTGGTAGTTTTTTTCACGTTTGGGCGCCAAATATATGACATTGCTTCTTCTGTCCATCTCACGGTTGTCACAAATAAATCATTCCAATACCAATTGAAGGCCAAACATCGGTTTATTACAGTTCAGAGCACTCGAAGGTGCGTGCGATCTGTCTCATTCCATCCTGCCGTCTGCTTTAGAGCAGAGAGGGGCGCTCGGCTAGCAGGGTCAGCGGCCCTACAGGCACGCATCTTTACACGGTTCAACCCTCTCAACCCTGTCGACCCTTTTTTTTAGAGCTTTCCACTGGGGGTAATTTAAAACTGATAGCTTCAGTCATTGTAGGTATTTTTCAAAAACTATAAAACTGATCCAAAATTTCAATCTCAGGGTTCCCACCAAAATACTTAAATCAATTTCCCCGAGTTTTCCAGGTTTTACAGAGTAGATGAAGTCATTTCCCAGGCTATTTGCCATAATTTTAGGAAGGAGTTTTTTCACACATTTGACCGTTTTATGTTAAAAAGGCTGAAGTATTTAGATAGGAAATACATTATTTTAAATCTTAATTTTTCTTCGAGTATTCCAGGTTTTTTCGTAAAGAATTAGAGCATTCCCCGAGTTCTCCCTGAGTTTTGAAGGTAGTTTAAATTCCCCAAGTGTTCTAGGTAGGTGGGAACCCTGTGCACGTTACTCCCACAAGCTTGCTCATAAAGCTTTACATAGTGAATTTTTTACTATAGCTTTTAAATTTGTTGTTCAGTACAAAATAAAAATAATTATTAAGGCCATTATATAGGCAACTAATTTCTGGAAATAAAAAAAAAAACTCTTGTCCTTGTTGCGTTTGCCAAGACAAACTCCAGTGAAGTCGCAGCATTGTATTGGATAGCTGCAAGTAGTTAAAGGCTGAGCCTCATTTATTGGTTTTCTGTTTACTACTCTGATGACCTGTAGTCAAAAGCTAGCGGTAACGAACCTGGACTTCCATTTGGGTTGTGAGGATACTGCATTGTTGGATGACCGTGGTCGTCAATGTAACGCATTGGAATTAAGTTATTATTACAAATTGATGCTGCCAGCACTTCATTCTTGAAAGTAAATTGACCTGAAATAAAGAAAAAATATCAATTCATAATTTCAGAAATTTGGGATAGTTTTTAATTCTCAGAAAGCATAAATTTTTAAGTGAAAAAATGTTTAGCATTGGGCTCATGCCACAAATAAGTAAACAAAACAAACTAAAAGTGGTCTCAATGGTCTAGAACTACAAATGACTATCAAGTCTTTTCGCAAAAAAGCTGGTTTAATTTTGTCGGTTATGGATAATACTTCGATCCCGCTACGATTGCAGGCTTTTCAGTCGCCCTCGCTTTACTATGGGACTTTCCTAAACTCAGCACTGTCACTGCGGCTCATCAAAGCACTTGCTAAACCACAAATTATTTTCCGACCCGTCAGCATGACGTCACTGAGGAAGCATCGGGCTCATCACCTAGGTGGTTTCTCTACTTATTGCAACGAAAGACAGCAGACCCGTAATTCCTCTCCACTAGGATTATTTACGTTAACATGCTATAATTAACAAATAGTGGAGTTTGTTATCAAACAGAGTGTCCTCACTTCGCTGAACGAAAGCAAGCATCATGGTTTTATAAATACGTAACCACATAAAGCTGTTCAGAAAATCTTAACACTAAAAACGAACACACACAATCTCACAACAAGGAAATTAGTCCAAAATTTCCGCAAATTTTCAACAGTTTTTGTGGAGGAGGATGGAATATGTTTCTCAACTATCTTCTTCAGGCACTATTTTGAGGATTTTCCGGTGTTTCGGCTCACATCAGTCTGGTTGTTTACTTTCGAATTGCGCGGTGACCGTGTCCTTCGGTGATAGTGGGTCGGTAACTGTGGCTTTGGCCTTCGATGTTGGTCGGGCTGTGGCCTTGGCCTTCATTGTTGGTCGTACCGTTTCCATTTGGTTGTAATGCTGGTGTAGGGGTCAGCTCTCACAAGATATTGGATTGCAGGTGTGGTAGGTGCCCTTCTGGATTTTGAGTTGAAGATGAGGGTAGGAGGAGCCATTCACTTCCAGCCCTATCGAAAACCTACAACCACAGATAATTGAGTATCAATCAGGACACACGAAAGGCATTCTCGAGATGATTGCCATGAACGAATTTTGGAGGATCTTGCGGAATTCCATGTCAGTGAGTGAAGCTCGACCGCATTTGGAACATGCCAGGGAAAGTATGTCAACATGGGATATCCACAGGGCCTCGTCAATAAACTCCATCTGGCTAGTAGGCAGAGTTGGACTGAGTAGGAAAGGCACCTGTGCCATTTATAGATATGCCCGGGGAGCGGCGTCATGCGTTTTACAGGAAACTTCAAATGATGGTGCCTCCAATCGTCTAGGGAGTTTAAGAGGCGATCTAAGCTCCCCAAGCAGAAGCAAAGTCCTGAGTCGAGCTCAAGAAACTTTGCTTATTTTCATATTTGGTCGTCATTTCTGGCTTTGG
>JAHWFP010024098.1:0-11111 GCA_023313725.1 Lithobius niger
GACCCCAATTGCCTTTAAATTTAACATGAACAAAATGGCAAAAAAAATGGGAGAAATGTTTGTTTGACTGGTTTAAAATTTAATTTTAACTTTATCCCTTTGATGCTCACAGCGACCATGAAAAGTAATCACAACTCCGAGAAAATTTGTTAATTTTGTTCTTATTCAGTAATGTGCAATAAATTGTACATAGTATTATGGAAAAAAACAGCCGTGCAATGCACCTATCTACCCGCGACATTACTGAACAATAACAAAATTTCTTGCTTTTGTGGTTATCTTTCATGCAATGCTTCCCCTTACAGGGAATTTTTCCCTTTTTAGGGGAAAAATGCTTTTCAAAGGAGAAAAAAAATGCTAAACAGGGAAAAAAACTGGGGAAATTCTGTGTTTTATTTGCAAGCTGCTATTTTGTCTAGTGACTCACGTACTTCACTCCATCCGAAACTTCTACACCAACAAACGCGTATTAACATTTTAAACCCTTACCCAACCCCAGTTGACAATTTGGTTAGTGTTTATTACACGTTTGTTTCTGGTTTATTATGGCTATAATCACGAAAATTGTGGGAGTGCTAATTTTTACAGGATTAACTAAATACAGATGCAAACCTTTTTACGTTGCCTTTTGGACTTATATGTCAAACTGCCTGAGCGGGGAATCGAACCCACGACCTCTGAAATCAAAGGCCAAGGTCCTACCGCTAAGCCAGATTGACACGGCCTGTATTTAGTTAACCAATTTCGAGCCCATTGGCTTTCCGTCCCGTTTAACTAATTTTTACAGGCGCATCAATACACATATCACTTCTGGCAGGAAAGGCAAGAGGCCTAGTTGTAATAAAATAACTAGTCGTTTGAATTTTATTTACAATTTGCGTCAACAGGTGGCGCTCCCGTGCCACTAAAAAGGGCTCATAATTTTTTGTTTAAATTAGGAAATATTAAAAATTAGTGGTGTACATTAAATAAGGGAAGTAAAAAAAGGGAAATTTTTTTTTTGCACTGAGAAAAAAAGGGAAATATTGTCATTACTCGGAGAAATTATGTAAATGAGAAGTGGAAGCACTGCTTTCATGGTCGCTATGACCATCAAAGGGATAATGTTAAAATTAAATTTTAAACCAGTCAAATAAAATTTTTTTTCGTTTTTGTCATTGTGTCCATATCAACCAAAATTAAAGTGGCACTATCACCGATTAAAGTAGGGATAATCTGGCAACAGCACCAAGCGAAGGAATGCACAACGGCATTTTTTTAGCGAAACAAACAAGCCACGACCTCCTGAATTATGGAGTGAAAATTTGGTACGTCCTCTTGCACCTGGGAGCAAGGTTAACAATATCACTGCCGCTAGATGGCACTATGGTATTTTCGTTCGCTTTTCGATGGGTGATAGTGCCACTTTCAATTAACTTGCAGAACTTCAAGATGTGATCTCAGAGGCAACTGTTTCACACCCAAAATGTTGTTTTAGCATATTTAATATGCTAAACGCTATTTCGGCATATTTTCGATGTTGTTGAATTCTAACCACACTGATTACAAAAAATAAAATTCTTCCTAATTATGACGTGTTTAGATGGTTTTTGAGAGCATGACATATAGTCTAATGTTAAAATTAATTTTTAATCAGCCAAATAATATTAAACATGTGGCACTTCAAGATATCACCTCAGAGTGATGAATTTTTCTAAAAGGTAACCTTCCACACCCAAGCTGTTGAGAATTCTCCCAAACGGTTGTTTTACCACTCAACCCAAATCTACAGTATTTAAAAATGGGAAATCACTTCCTTAAAAAAAAAATGGCAGAAAAACATTGAAGAATTACTTGACTGGTTGATGTGACTTATTAAGGAGCGATAACTTAAGGAGATTATCAACCCCAAGGACGATAGGATATAGACAATTTATACTGCTTCTATTACAGCAATTGCAAACAAAAACCTCAAGTGTGCTGTTAAACCAGGGTTATACGATTAAAATTTTACTTGTTAAAATGTACACAATAAAAATTTAAGATTGTGAATTTAAATAATTGTGCGATTGTTGTTATGGCTGGCTGGGTTGACGGATGAGTTAGTTCCATCCTGACCTAGTCGGCCTACATCAAAGTCGATTTGTTGGTGCTGGTCGTTTCAGTGGTTCTATGACCGTCGGTCGCTAATACCATTTAGCCAGTAAAGCGTGGAAAAAAAACCCGCATGCTTAGGCCATGCAAAGTTATAAAAATTGTTCTTAGGCCCTCCCGTATCGATTTTTTTGTAAGTAAATAAATGGCGCGGCATTAGTGACTTTTCGAAAGTCAACATTAGTCTGATCACTACTGTTGTATCAATAATATGTAATCCGTCGCATTAACAAAAAGCCTCCCATCAAATTATAATTTTTTTGGAGGGGGGGGGGGTTTCTGATATCGAAAAATCGGTTGCTTCCTTCGAAAAAAATTTCAGAAAAATAGCTTTTTATAGTATCCGCGGCCTGTCTTGTGTCCTGCAGGTAGTTACGAGCGGCTACGTCTTCCTGGAAGGGGCGGCTTTAGTCGACGGCCGCCATTGTTTTTGTAACCATCTTGGATATCAACAAGGCACTCTGCTACAAAACACATACAATTGATTATCTGTGTCGTTCTAGGGCGCACTCAAGATAGGCCGCGGACACTTTAAATGCTGTGTTGAAGCAAACTGGCCATTCTTTTTTTTTTTAATGTGAGGAGTCAACGTCTTCTCCTTGAAGTAATATCTTTTATCCAATGAGAAATAAAAGCTCTAACCACTATTTGGATGGATTGCTTTCGGAAGACGAACGAGTCGTTGCATGACGTGTGCTACTGGCCTTCGTTTGTTTTACTTCTGAAAACTACACAAACTATAAAAATGGTAATTCAGGACGGCGTTTATATCGGTGCAAACTGAAAGTGGTACAAGAACTTTACCGGATTGGGGAATTTTAAGCTGGATTTAAGTGTTAAGTCAACCATTTGAAAACGCCAAACATATCTTTAATAGTCACGACTTCTTCGTCCAATAAAAATTAACTTCAGTATGAAAAAGCTTTTTTTGTTTTTTCTACCACAAAATGTGTTTCAAATTTTTTTAACTTTCTGTGCCCGAGAACCATTTTTTAACTATACATGACTTAAACATTTACGTATATATATATCGTAAGAAAAGTCTATACGACTGCCTTCCTGCCTGTGTGACGCTCCACGGTGCAACGCGGGAACTCTTAAAAATACCTTGAATGCCTTTATGGAGCCGCAGCCCGTAGCTTTGCGGTCACCTTAAAAATTAATCTAAAACCTGATTACAAACAAAAACGTCAAGTGTGCCGTAAAAAATGGGTTATATGATTGAATTTTCACTTGTTAAAATGTACACGGACAAAAATTGATGATTTTAATTGAAATAATCAAATGTACAATTATGAAAATTCCACCTGTTTAAGTTGTGCTTTACGTTTTAAATATATGATTGGTAAAGCACAACAGCACTTAAACAGATGGAATTTTCTCAATTGTACATTTGATTATTTCAATTAAAAATCATCAATTTTTATCCGTGTACATTTTAACAAGTGAAAATTCAATCATATAACCTCTTTTTTTACGGCACACTTGACGTTTTTGTTTGTAATCCGTGTACCTTTTTTACGGCTATGGCGTCGCGCTACAAAGGTTTATGCATACAGTCGATTGTTGCTGGCCACTTTGAAACAATTCAACTCAGCTCTGAAAGCCTGCATCTGCGAAATAAATACGCAATTCTATGGCTTTTAGCTGCCAATTTCGAGATCAATGGCCTCGAAATTAACAACGCAGCTTAGTTTGGTTTAAAAACATATGCGTTTAGCTGAAACACTGATTCTTTCATTCATTCATTTATTTCACAGGAGCCATGATCCACAACCGTACGCTCCTATACACAAATTACCATAACTAATACAGCCTAATATAACCTCACTAGCTTAGTGTTAACTCTTCGTTAACTCTTCGTATAACCTCACTACAACCTCACTACAATCAATATTTTAGCAAAGACCTAACACGTGCACGAAGAATGAATCTGGAGTTTGCCGAGTGGCATTGTTCCCTAAATACAATGGTTAAAACAATGTAAAACAATCAAAATGATTGTTTAGGGTCCCGTAACTCCGGAATGGATGGACCAATCGAAAAGTTGGTATAAACGTGGAAAAAGTTTCTATCTGGCCAAGTTTGGTCGAAATATATTGAATAGAAACGGAGAAATTAATAGAGTTAGTTTTGCTGGAGAGAGGACTTGAATCATTTATATACACGGCTGTGTATGATAACAATCGACTACAAATTTGACACAATTTCGGTGCACATCGTTTATCATTGCTGCCGTGTAAAGCACGTCTGGTCGCGCAGAATGTCCCAATATTATATGGCTAAAGGTTTTGTGGTCTTATCGGATTTACGCTCTTAATAAATCCGTTAAATCTGTTTTGTTGACGCGTTATTGGAGGCGTCTTTAACATGTTATGCCCGTTTCGTTTTTTTTCTTTCATCTAGCGTTTTTAGGGCCGTCTTTGTGGTGACGCTGTTTTTTCTCCGGTGGTTGAGTGGATTGTGCCTGACCGTAATATTTTTTGCGTGTGCTTTTTCTGGGCCCTAATGCTTGAGGGAGTCAGTTTTTCCTTTACATTTTCCTGGGGAGTTATACTCTAGTTTTGTGCTTTTTCTTCCTCTTTGTCAACAATACCTGTATCACATACTACGTTTGTTTCTTATTATTGTCTTATGTCTCATTTCCTTCTCCCTCTACCTGTGGTTTCGACCAAGAGGGTCGTATTTTGGAGTGTACCGAAAAATGAACTGTTTTTGTGTTTCCTCTTAATTCTGGACCGGCGTCAGTTTGTTCTCCTGCAGGGACGAACTCACATTATGATGTGATGATGTAAGTTTTTGGATGGTTTCTCAATCAATAACTGTGAGTTATGACGTAACATTTTCAAATTTATTACGCCTAAATTGTGTAACGAAGTTATTCCCCGTTTCGTCCCTTTCGTAACTTTCCCGTGTGTCGGGTACAATCTGGTCTCTCCATTTTTGGAACACTGCTATAGCATGTCCTTTTTTTACGACGGCCCTGAAATTAACCTTCCCATCGAAATAAAATATGTGACTTGTCTCATTAGGAAGTAAAGCATGAATGGTGCTATTCATTTCTCTTTTTCATGTTCCATTTTTCCTTCACGCTCGTGTTTATAGTATTCCAAGGCCAAGAACCTCATCCTCAAGATTAGCAGGTAAGGCTGTAGTAAGCGTGGGGATGCGCTCGTCACCGCTTTACCAATTCCTTCCCTTTGGTGGCAAATACGGTTTTATTTTGTTAGGAATCTAAGCATTTAAGACGATCAACTTTAATGTTTCCGTACCGTTACCCCTTTTTCTCGTGTACAGATAACGACGTTGACAGAGAGAGCACCCTTCCTTTTTCAAGACCCCAACGTCTTGTTTTATAATTCTCCGAACTCCACTCTAACCGAAGCGGTTCGAAATGGCGTGCAATTGATTTCACGGTGCTGCCCCCCCCCAGCCCCCTTCCCCCTACTGTTCAGTAATTACTTTCGACTGTGTATAAAGGCATCCCACATCTAACAGAAGGGAATTTTGACGTCTGGTCCATGCAGGTTGAGTGTGTCGCCAGAACAGAGGATTGTTTGCAACCCGTACTACAAGGCGCGAGACCCGTAAATGACACCCCCCACCCCGTCCAGCAGAGGTGATCTGGCAAGGAAAGAACAGTGCCTACCTTTCCTTTCTTTTTAAAATGATTGCTCCCAATCTTACAATTCAAAAAAGTCTGCTCTGCCGGAACTATCTACACCCAAATTGCTACGTCCTACGAAACTCGTACCCAGGTCATGGTCACCAATATGTTCATGGAACTTACTAAAATTTCTAACACCCTTTAAGAGTCATTAACTTCTTACGTTACCCATGTCCGAGGGCTATAGGAGCTGTATAACAGCAGACAGGATGTAGTAGAAGCGGAGGTGTGTCTCTATCTATTGCAAGGTTTGCCGTTCGCCCATCTGCAAACACTAATAGAGATCCTTCGCAACACCTCCACTCTCCTTACGTTAGATCATGTTTAAACCTCCCAGTACAAACACACCAGCAGTTTTTGAACAACACCTCCAGTGGTTACTACTTTCCGAGGAGCCAGACCATGCGCCCTATAAAATCATCTGCAGGTCATGCCGAAGCAACAGTTGCTACTGCACAAGGACAACAACTGCAACAACCCAAACTTTGATATAGGCACGGTTCGTCCTCTCACCTAATAGCTTTTTGCGATTGAGCCCCTGGGACTCCAAGTCTTAGCAAGATCTGTGAACGCTGTGGTGTGCATGGTCATCTCTTTTAAATTTGCCCGAATTCTCCCAAATTCATATGCTACAGTTGCTTCCCAAGATGTACGTCAGCAAAAATGTACCCGGCAACCTCCTACACAGCGGACTTTCCCTTATCATGTGTCTGACATTGAACATGTTTCCTCCCTTGCAACGTCACAACAAGACGTACAGCCTAATGACGACTTCTATGTGTATAGGCGGTTTTTTTGGACAGCACTCTTGATGCAACTGAAAATCTTTCGGTTTGTGCTCTCGATGCTCAGATAACTCCTAACCAGGTCAGAGGTAATATCAGTTTGAGTAGTGGTCATACTATGTCTACAATTAAGCTAAGCTTGGACAGTTACACCTCAGTAAGCATTATATGCCTCAGCGGCAAATGGGTGGATCGTGTAAAATGTAGGTGGGACCAAGTTAAATTAGTGGAAGACGGAACCTATGTTGAAGGAAAGCTTGTTGGATCCATTACAATTATGGGTGTTGACAAATAAGGGAAACCTTTCGGCATACAAATTAAACTGGATAATGTTGTAGACATCCCACAGGCTTCCAACAACTTAATTGCTGCATCCCGTTCGATATAGTCTGGATTTAATGGGAATATGCATTTTATTGGCATTTATTCCAGCCAACGTCGGTGTCGCTACCAACTTGGCTTGTTCACAAAACGTGTAAATCGGTTACACAATGTGTGCTTTGTAGTCTTGCCCGATAATGATCCTTCACATCACATGTCAATTCTGTGGTGGGGACCACTGTGCAAAACTGTACCCAGATCTCACCTAACCATCATACCCCAGTATTTAACAAGGCAATGTTATTCCACCTGCTCCTCCGAGCAACCCCAGTACTATGTTCTGCCTTGCGACCTTATTTCCTTTATGGATGAGCCAGTTTTGCAGCCATCTCATACTGTGCTGTGCCGATGGCAATCGTTTTTTTCACTCCAGATTTGTACAGTTTAACACTAGTGTTAATCTTGATACTCCTTTATCATCTAACTTTGATTCTTTGGGCTCAAAGACTATTTTACCCGTGCCCCTCTAGTTCACGTGACATCCCAGATGTTTTAACTGCTGAGAATTATGTATCCGTTAATTATGAGTAAAGCTTGTCGCACACTACTCCATTCCGTCACATCATGTCGGAGGCCGTTAAATTTCTGTATGGATTAAAAGCATTTAAATTACAGGAGCCACGTGTACTGCTCCGTCTTGTTTCTTGATGACTCATCGGACGGAATTTTCGAGGCAGAATAATTTCAGTCAAAATCAGATCGCATCGGATAAGTGTAAGCACCTGCCGTCAGTTGATGGCCGTCGTCAGTCGTCACGCACCTGCACACAATGCATTTCCTGTACTAAATAATAATGCAAACCTATTTCAGTTGCCTTCTGGACTTAAATGTCATCATGCCCGCGCGTAAAGAATTAATACCTAATATACTACGACTTCGTATTTAATTACCTACTTAAGGTCACTACAAGTCCTACCTCATTTGCATTGCCAATTTGGGTGTGATCAAATTTAAGAGCTCAGTCGAGGAGACTGAAATGGTTAGCGATGAAAGCAATGTGCGTTGGACCATCCGTTGCTGTCAGGGAACAGGACGGAACGGAGAAGTGTTCGAAAAACTTCAGACGGGATTTAGACCTAATATTGCTTGTGAATCGGAGGGGGGCTTAATAGACCTCATAAGTCACAAGAATGTTTCCTTACCACCTAGAGCAGAACTTCGCGACTTGAGCGCCTCTTCCAAATGTGTCAAAAGTTACCGTTGATATCAAAGCTTTACAAGAAAGACTTGGTCGTATTTCATACCCTAGATTACAGAAAATGTTGAATTTGGGTGTATTTAGGACTCCAAAGGTTACTGGTAAGCTTGTAAATGTTTGTCGTACGTGCCAAAGCGCCTCCCTCATAGCCTGCTGCACAAATAGACGTTAGTACCATTCTCGATTTTTTGGTCAGCAGATCTGGCCAGTCCTTGTGGCCCCTTCCCTAGAACAGCACAAATATTTGTGTGTCATAGTAGGTGCATGCTTACGTTGCGTTTTCACCCATCTCCTTTATGACAAATCAGAAACAACAGAATGTTCTCATAGATCAAATTCGTCGCCTTCAGAACTGAACTTAGCTGACCACGGCCTGGAATTCGGTTCAAAATGGTTGGGTGATTTCATCTTGGAGAATGGAACCCAACATGTTCGGAGCGTCGTGTGCGTGTGCAAAACAACTCAGTGATGGAGAGAAGCCTGAACAGTTCAAAAGAGTTTAAGGGTGCTTATTGAAAGAGCTTACCTATGTTTCGATTTTGGGGTCGTGCTATTTTAACTGCTTCTCACTTTCTCAATACCATGTACAGTGCGGCACTTCCTGTTGGGATGCCGCCTTATTAAGTCCGGGGCGATGTAAACCGTCTGTAATCTCGTTACGTCAACTCAATGTGAACACAGATATGCCTCCAACTCAAAAGCTGGTGTGCACGTTGGCTTTGATATGAAGTATCTTGCCCATAACATTTTTGATCCGACTTCTGGTAAAGTGTTTGTGGCTTTATAGAAAAAAATAGCGACGGGGAATATTTCTGTGGCACTGGTTGTAGGGGTTGGGACGGCTCTGGTATGAATGCCCTTTACGTAAATTTTGTTGATGTGAGGAAGATGCAGTTATGTCCTCAGGGGTCCATTTAGCACAGCGTGTTAGCCTTAATTCCATATGGAAAAGCACGGCCAGTGGAGGGTCAACTTCTTTGGCCTCTGCTGTTCCAAGAGAATATTCAGACACATCATCGATAAATTGCGTTAGTACGATCCCACAAAGCAAGAAGTGTGTGCGTGGCTGTAAGAAAGGGACACTCCGTGCCAAGTCTGCACAGGATGCGTGTATAAAGCGGATGATTGTTAAGCATTCGCGTCAGTTAAAGGGTTTCTCTTCCCTGTAAATAGACCCGGATTAAGCTAACATTTTGTTATTTCGCTCAGGTCATGTGTCTGCACTTGTGTAAATCTTGTACTTTGTGCTCTTTCTTGTTGTGGCTTGTATCTAACAATTATTACCCATATGTTGTTTTTTTTTTCCCTTAAACACATATATAATTTTGCTGACAATCGTCTAGTGATAAGTCGTTAAGGTAGTTTCATTGACTGAACTAAAGCTCGCCTTCCAATTCGGGCGATCAATTCATAACCATGAATTGTGATGCGATTATATATTGCAAATGAAAGTTGATACCACGGTAAAAGCGAAGCAGGTAATAAACACTCTTATTATACCAGCCGATAATGTAATATGATTATTCGTGTATCATCGGTCTGGAATGAATACGGCTGAGCTGCATAGCAACTAACCGAACATCAAGTATTTACACGATAACATCGTTTCCAACAGAATACATTTATTTACTTTGTGACTGTAATTTAATTTAATTTTGGACTTATTCCAGTGAAGAATATCATGGAAACGGCTATTGCTGGACCAGAAAAGCAAGCCTTTCACACAAAACCTAAACAATAAAATAACAAATGAAGCGAGATCATAAAATAAGTATTCACAACATAAGTAGGCACACAACTAACTGGAATAAAACACAGAAGAGGAAGGAAATAAAATAAATGAATAAAATCAAAACACAGTGCAGAACCTCTTTAGGTTGATACTCAAACATATGCGTGCAACTGGATTGAAAAATCATACTCATAAACACTCGGTGGAGTGCTAAATTAAAAAAAAACGTTAAAACACTGTAAAACCTAAAACCTATCAAGGTTGACACCCCACGTTGGAGTTCAAAAGTGGCAATACTTATAACTTCCACAATTTTTGGGTGTGCATTCCACACCCGTCCAACTCGGGGCAAGAACGAGTACTGCCTGAGGTTTGCATGGGCTCTAGACCAATCGAACCGTCAGTTATGGCATCTTGTTTTGCAATTTACAATCGTCCCCAACACCGGACCACCATCATCCTTTTAGGATCTGCAATACAATAACTTAAAAACACATTACGAGATCACATTTGATCCTGCGTAACTCCAAACTATCAAGTGACAAGGCCTGCAGGTGATCCGGATATGATATAACGTTGATAAATGCTTACGAAGCCACCTTGATGGGGACCCCAGCATCTAACACTGATTTCGCATGGGTAAATTCAAGTGGCCCTTGCCGTGCCAAGGAGGGCTGGGCACCGTTTTATCAACCAATGCGAAATCGGGCCAGCCTAGGCTGGGCTGGTATTTCTAGAGCCGGCCCGGCTCACACCAATGGTGTGAGCCTGGCCGCGTCAGGCACGGCCAAGACCGCTTTATTAACTAACGCAAAATCATTAGGACAGAGCCGGCCGGCGCCGCTTAAATCAGAATGGTTTATGAATGGTCATGCAGTGTAGCGGCAGAAAGTGGAAAGTGTCAAGTCCCGCAAATTGACACGTGGCGGTGCTGTAAATCGTGATCAGCGAGCCGTGGAATTAACCAATGCTTAAGTGGTCCGGCCGGACCAGCATTGCCCCCGATTGGCACTGGCCGGCCCACCCCAGTCCGGCCTGGCCGCTTGAATTTACCAATGCGTAATCGGTATAAGGCGTCCGGCTTGGATTTCTCCAACTAAATTGTCCCTCTCTCCATCATAATCATCCTCATCTGGAGATGGCGACAGGCTATGTGGCCGCCATGATGACGGAGGGTGGCCTGAAGCCCCCGTTTTAAAAAAGAGGAAGCCATGA
>JAHWFP010024104.1:0-34609 GCA_023313725.1 Lithobius niger
GCTTGATTTAAAGCCCCCCCCCCCCCCCTATTTTTGCCAAATTAACTACATAAGCCCATGGGCGTTTAATCCACGATTTACGGTAGTTTGAATGATGGGAATACGTAAACTAATAGGTTCGTCCAAGGGAATGACAGTGCGTCCACATCTCACGATTGGTCGTTCGGAACTGGACTGATGAATTGGGGCAGTTTGGCATTGTGCCTCGTGACGAATAGGTCGTTTATTGGGGTCCCCCACATGGCGAACAGATATTTGTGAATGGACGTCTTTACAGTCCATTCTCCTGAAGGTAGCTGGTGACGTCGGGATAGTGAGTTTGCAATAACGTTCGGATTCCCTGGAATGTGTAGAGAGAGGAGCGTTGTTTTCAGTTGAATTCATAGCCAGAATATTTTGGAGGTAACGTTGTGGAGTGTTTTGGATCTTGCCCGTCCTTCTTTCCGAAGATAGGCTGCAGCAATGGTGTGGTCTACTTGGACTTGAACAACTTTCCCGGTTACTAAGGATTGAAAGTGTTTTAGAGCGTAGAGAACAGCTTTTAGTTCAAGGACGTTAACGTGATCTTGATTTTCCTCCGATTTTGCTGATGCTTAGTGTTGTGCAATATGTGCTCCCTAGCCTTGTAATGAAGCATCTATTAAGAGGTGAAGGTCTGGTTGGGGCTTGTGAAGTGGGACTGTTTGAGAACGTGAACGTAAGACCACTAGAGAAGAGTTTCGAAGGGGAAGGTTTCGTCTATCGGATGTACCATCTGCTTGATGTAGGCAGTTTTCCCCAAGTGTCAATGAGATAATGATGGAAGAGTCTGGTCATCCATTTTACGTAGGGGACAAGACAGGCCGTGAAGTTCAGAGAGTTAAGATTTCTTCAAGAAGGACTTTGATGAAATGTACAAGGATTAGCTTGAGAATTAAGATGAAGATTTGTTGTGCAGCGTTGAGGCCGAAAGGGGAGAGCTGGAAATTCATACATTTTTTCGTCGTACATGAAGCAGAAGAGGTGACACACGGAGTGATGAAGGAGAACGTGTAGGTAGTCGTCCTTCTTAGAAGACTGATGTCCGTTGTTGGGTTTTAGGGTGTGACAAACCTGATCTTCAATCAGGGGTTTTAGAATGAAGACGAGTCTTTTGCCTCCTTATTTCTTTGGTCATAGGAAGATGGAGCTGTAAAACACCGGTTGAAGGGGATCGTTACTTTCTGCGACAGCTTCTTTTAAGAGAACGTCATTGACTTCGGAGACAGCTGATATGACACTTTTGGAGCGAAATCCCAAGGAGGAGAGTGATGAGTGCGGGTTTGCTTATGAAAGTTGGACGAAAATCTTAACTAATGATGGAGAGAATCGTGGGGTTTGAAATCACATCTTACCAAGCCAAGAGTTAATGAACATTTTGCTGGCCCCTATCTGGCCGGCTAAAAATGGTTTCTTTTTGCCTAAAACATACTTAACCTGATAATTCTGCATTACATTCCTCGAATATGATGTTCCGCTGGAGGTTTCTTCCGGTGCACAGTCGCCTGCTTGCATATCCCACAGCGCATGCGCGGCGCGGTCCTTCCTTATAAAAGCGAGAGCGGAGACGCTTTCGGCATTCATTTTACTCTCAATATCTCAGGCGGTGACTCGAGAGGGGAGGTAGAGCGGGAGTAAGGTTAAGTATGCTTTAGGCAAAAAGAAACCATTTTTAGCCGGTCAGATAGGGGGCCGGCAAAATGTTTTCTTTATTGCCAAAACATATTAACCTGATAATTTTGCATTATCAGTAGACCTCGTCAAAGACAGGTGGCGGGCGCCGCCTGGACAAGCGCCCCGGGATGCAAGCAGGCTTTTCCATAAAAAAAATTTTTTATCTGTAAGAAAAATTCACACTTTATTCAGAACAATGGTTGCAAACAGGAAATTGGGTCTCCTTCGTAGGGGTTGGTGCCCCTGAAAAGAACCGTTGTTTGAGGGTCTTGCTTCTGGTTGGATGGATGTTGCTTCTCTCATGGTCTTGCTTCTGCTTCGTTCTGAGTGCTTGAGGGGGCTTGACCACGGTTCTGGCTGTGACGATCGGTCCTAGCCGGTGTAGTCCAGATTCATCCTTGACATGTCCCTTAGGTAGTGGGACGTGAAGGTTGATTGGTGGCACCATGGTGCAGCTGCCAGGATTTCTTCAATTGGGGTGACGTTGTGGTGGGCCCATGATGTGGAGATCGCTCTTACTTCATGCGCCGTAACTCTCATGCTCTTACTCAATCCGTGTTTGTCGTAAGCTGCTTCAATTGTAACTTAATCCATCGTGATACCATAGCGGCTGTTGTTTCACCTGTTTGGAGATCCACAGGAAGGAAAAGTTGGTTCCTGCCTCTGCGGATATCTTCTTGCTACGTGCGAGCCAGCTAGAAGCGGAGGGCTCTGATTGGACAGAGGAGGCGTTCGGGTCGTTTCCAACGAGGTTTGAGAGGGCCGGAAATGTTATTGGTTTTGATGGTTCCGAAGGTTTTTGAGTCTTGGCTCTGAAGGATGCTCTGGGGAAGAGTGTACGGAGGAGAAGTTTGGGCTGAAGATGCAGCATGCTGGGTCAGCTGAAAGGGCTTGGATCTCAGAGCATCTAAGATTTGCTGCTAGAGTCACGAGGAAGACAGTTTTGCGGGTCATTGGGTGAAGTGAGCCGTCTTGCATGGGTTCGTAGGGTTCTTCCATTCAAAAGAGCGTAGTAGGGAGGAGATGCGGTAGTCATTCAGTAATTTGGTGCAGCCAGCGGCCTTGAAAACTGAGTTTAATGCAGAGCGGTAGATGAGGATTGTTGAACCTTTTAGTTTGTCGATGTTGAATAAGTCCGTGAAGAATTTTAGGAGTTCGGGTAGAGGGGGGTCGATTGGACTTGTATGTTTTGCGATACACCAATGAATCCATTTGGACCAGTGACTGTCATACATGCGGTTTGTCGAATCCCTGGTTGCTTTGGAAGCGATGCGTTCTGCCTCTTCTTGATAAATTCCAGCCTTTTTGAGGAGTTTGATGATTGTAGCCACCCGTCTTAAGTTCAGGTTTTGAAGATTTGGGTGTAGTTTTGATCCTTTCTGTTGTGACAGAAGATTTGGTAGAAGAGGGAGACATCTTGGGGTGTCGACCACTAGGTGTAGGAGGAGCGGGAACCATGTTGCTGACGGCCAGAGGGGAGCTATTAGTACAAATAGGCTCTGACTTTCTTCTATTTTCCGAAGTACTTGTGGAAGTAGTTTGAATGAAGGAAAGAGGTAGGCGAACAGGTTGTGCCATGGGAATGTGAGGGCGTCTACTGCTATTGCCGAGATGTCCGGAATCGAGCTGATGTAATAGGGAAGTCTGGCATTGTGCCTCGCGGCAAATAGGTCTAACATCGGTGTGCCCCAGATGTTGAAGAGACATTCGCAGATGGATTTCTTGAGACAACATTCGCCTGACGGTGGTTACTGGCATGATAGAGACTCTGCAATCACATTCCTGTTGCCTGGGATGTGTAGGGGAAGGACGGTGATATTGTTTGGAATGCACAGGTAGAAGATTTCTGAGGTTAGTTTGTGAAGGGATCTTGATTTTGTCCCGCCTTCCCTCCTGATGTAGGCCAGCGCTGTTGTGTCGTCGGCCTGGATCTGTACAACTTTGTCTCGAATCAAGGGAAGGAAGTGTCGAAGAGCAAGCAGGATTGCTCTAAGTTCCAGCATGTTGATGTGATTCTTGCAGGGTGCAGACCAGAGACCAGAGATTTCCAGGTTGTTCAGGTGTGCGCCCCAGCCAGTTTTTGATGCATCTGTAAAAATTAGAAGGTCGGGAGGAGGCTCCCGCAGAGGTAGTGACTTCGACAGGTTCGTGACGTCTGGCCATCAGAGGAGGCACTCGAAGAGGAAGTTCTTGCTGAACGAGATTTGCTTGTCCGGACTGTCTTGGTTGATGGAATAATCGTCTATCCGGTGGTGGTGGAAGAGCCTTACCATCCATCGTCCATAAGGAGGAACCAGGTTGGCCATCGCGTCCATCTTCCCGATGAGGGAGTTCAGTTCCCGGGCAGAGAAGCTTGGCTGATGTCGGAAGAGACGAATGTGACGTAGGAGGTCTTCGATGTGTTCCAGTGACGGGGATATTCTTGCCGACCGTAGGTCGAATGAGGCTACGAGGAATGTGAAAACTTAAGCCGGAATAAGGCGTGATTTTGCCAAGTTCACGCCGAAGCCGAGACTGTTCAATAGGGAGATGGTTTTGTTCTCTGTCGGATGCCAACGTGAGGGGGCCCGGGTTGTTGAGGGCCCAGTCGACTAAGTAGGCACTGGCCTGGATTTGATGCTGATGAAGGTGTTCTAGGATTGGCTTTAGAACCAAAGTGAAAATTCTTGGAGCTGCATTCAGTCCGAAGGGAAGACAGCGGAATTCGTAAACCTTTTGGTCGTAGATGAAACGGAAAAAATGGGTCGCCGCAGGGTGAAGAGGGACATGGAGATAATCTTCCAGGTCGATCGAAACTGTCCAGTCGTTTTGCTTGAACGAGAGCCGGATGTAGTTGAGGGTTTCAATTTTGAAGTGTTCGTTGAGAATGTACGTGTTGAGCAGTTTCATGTTGAAAATCAAACGAAAGCCTCCTGATTTCTTTGGGCGGGTGAAGATTGAGCTGTAAAAGCTCGGTCACGGGTTGTGACATTGCTTTATTGCCGTTTTCCGTAGTAGTTCCGAGACTTCGTGCGACAGAGTGTGTGTCGTCTGGGGCGAGAAATCCCACGGAGGGGATGGTGACAGCGGCGGCTGTTGTAGAAATGTCGGCCGAAAGCCGTGCTTTAATATTGAGAGAATTTCTTGATTGGGAGTGAGATCTTGCCAGGCTGGGAAAAAATGGCGTAGTCTTGCCCCGACAGGGAGACCCGCGAGGTGAGAAGCGTCATTGCTGACTTCTGCGGTAGTTGCTTCTGCCCCCCTGGTGACGAGACCCGGCTCATGCGGTCGAGAGTGGCAGCGCGTTTCTACTGGTAGCATTGGCCGGGACGGGAGCGATGAGCGTCGGTCGGAAAGGGCTGCTGGTTTTGTGGTTGAGGTGTCGTGGTGTCGTTCGAACGGTTTGGGACTGCCGATATCGAACCTTTGGGCCGGTCGTCCGATGGAGGACGAAGATTGGACTGCTTGTTCTTCGTTAACGGACAGTTGGATGTCGCTGTTGATTTTTGTGGCTTGGGTTTCCTGGAGATGTCCAAGTGAGGTGCCAGCGTCGGGATTAGCCCACGGAAGAGCGTGTCTGATTCATGGATGGGTTGGTTCCGGAAACGGTGTCGGGTAGAGACGTTCAAGTTGGTGGACGACAGGGCGATGTCGCGAAGGAGAAGCGTGTTATTGATCAACGCTCTTGTTCCCCAGTTCAAGGCATGATATACGTAGCAAAATTGGCTTTCTGGAAAAGTTGCGAAGTGAGAGACGCCAAATTTCTTCGGGACTTGGATCCGACGAAAGTTTCTCACATAGGGCATTGACGGCTGTGATAAGGACATCAGCTTGAGAAGCCGCACGTAAGCTCAAACGCAGGCATTTGTCGTTTTCATATAAGACAAAGGTGGGAATGTCGGCTTTCTTTGGAATGGAGAGAGCTGTACCGAAATCCATTTTAATTTCGCTGCATAAAAATTTGCACACAGCGTAGGTGTCAAAATTGTGCGGGTTAGTGGCGCCATCTCCGAACAAGCGGAAGAAGTTGTTCTCACGGCCGGGTCATGGAGGAGGCGGTTCTTTGCGGAGAAGACACGTTAGGAGTGTCGTTGACTGGCCGAGCAGACTACGGGGCTTGGAGTCCTTGTCGCGCAGAGCGAAGCCAAAACCAGTTTTAAGGCCACGGTTGATGGCAGGAGTGTCGGCAGCTTGCGACGGCTTGAACAAGAAACAGTCCGGGACTGTTTGTTCGACGGTCTTCAGGAGCGCAGCGAGCGACAGGATAGAGTCGTCAGGGGTGTCGTCAGGAAACCGGATATGCTTTTCGGCCTTAAGGGCAGGCGTAGGAGGCTGGCATGAAGAATGAAGAACGACAGGACGACACTTGGGAGACATGGCAGGAGGAAAAGAAGCGACACGTTTGTGTCCTTCGTGGCTGGAAGTGGATGCAGCCCAGTTCTGGGTGCGCATTTTGCGAACCGATGACGTACAGGAAGAAGGAGGCATCGGGTTTTCATGAAGGAGTCGGACGGTATCGTGAACGATGTCTCGAACGACACTACGGGTGACGCTGAGTCCTTTCCGGGAAGAGCTGGACGACCGATCCAACGGCGAGTTCCGGTCCGGTGAGTAATCGAGTGTCGCTCGTCGGAGATTCCGTTTGGCCAAGCGGCAGTTGTCTTTGGCAACTTGGAGGTCGTACTGGAGAGAGGAGTCCAAGGGGGCGGGAGGCGGCGTGCGCTGGCCCGAGAGAATGGCGAGTCAGACGAGGGCGGAGGCCCAACGGTAGCCAAGGACGAAGTGAGTAAGAGCACGAGGGAGCACGGTGGACGAAGCGGGAGCTTCAGAAGCAGCGGCCATCTTCGGCGTTGAATCCAAATTCCGTACGACAGGCGGGGAACCACGGAGCGAGGTGGCGTGGAGACACCACTGGAGGAAAATCAATGCCGAAAGCGTCTCCGCTCTCGCTTTTATAAGGAAGGACCACACCGCGCATGTGCGGTGGGATATGCAATCAGGCGAATGCGCACCGGAAGAAACCTCCAGGGGAAGATGACATTCGAGGAATGTAATGCAAATTTATCAGGTTAATATGTTTTGGCAATAAAGAAAGCGAAGGTGGCCTCACACTGGAAGGGAATGAAGCGGTCTTATGTCATTGGTTGTTGCGGTGTTTCCCTTTAGCATTTGAAGAGGAGCAGTGGTTTCGTTGGTGTGCAGTTGAGCTACCGTCTACCACGGTTGAAAGATCTCCCACGAACGGACTGGTTGTTGTAGTTTCTGTTAGAATACTGCTCGCCCTGGTAAAATTGATTTCGTGACTTGTTGCCGTCATTCGTATAGCCTTGTTTGTTGTAAGGTTTGTTAGAAGACCGCCTGTTGAAAGTTTTAGATTGTTGCTTGGGCTTGTTTTCTTTCGGTTTACGTGAAATGTCAAGATGTGGAGCAAGTTTATGGATCAAACCCCTAAATTCAGCTTCATAAATTGGGAGCTCAGTCTTTGTGGAGTCATTCAAGTTTGATGTGCAGTTGAGGGCTATCTCACCGAGCAGGAATGTTGAGTTAGAAGGGGCTTTAGTTAGCCAGTTCATCGAGTGAAAAGTGCCGAAGCACGCCTTTTAAAATACTTCGTTGATCGGGAAAGCCAGTCGTTTTGCTTTAATGTGGCCTGTTTCAGATGACAGTTTCTCGCAGTCATTAGATGCGGTGTTGAGAACGTCAGCTGAGAAGCCGCACGAAGGCCCAGGCGTAGAATTTATTATTGTCTTTTAAAAAGAAGGAAGGGACTTCGACTTTCTTGGGGATTTGCATGCCGTTGCCAAATTTCAATTTCGCTTCAGCAGTTAAAAATTCTGATTGAGAATAGGTGTCAAAAGTATTTAGGATAGGCACAGCCGTCGCCGAAAGTTCAGGAAAACCAATTCTCTCTACCAGGTCGAGGACAATCTTTGCCCAGTTTTAAGTACTCGCCTTCCCATGAAGAAGGCCACCATCACACAAAAGAGTTATGAGAAGAGTGGTTGACTGACCAAGAACAGATCTTTGTTTAGTGTTGTGTTCACGTAGACCGAAACCGATTGTTAGGCCTCTGTTCTTCGGTAGTTTCACTTCAATAGAAGGTTTGCAAAGAAAACTGTCTGGAACAATATCTTCGGCGGCTTTCAATAATTCTGAAAGTTGAATTGCAGAAGGATCTTCGGATTCAAGAACAAACAAATTGTCTTCTAAATGTGCATGTAGAGAATCGTCATCACGGTCAGGACTGTAGATAGAAGAAATCGTGTAGAAATCATCTTGGGTATCGAAGAAGGATCGGAGGGGCCATGTTGATTTTGGCACTTTCAGCTACGGCTTCCGTGAAGGTCTTTCGTTCTGGGAAAGCAGGATTGGAAATTTTTTTTTTATTTTTTTTATTTAAATCAATGATTTTTTTTATTTAAATAATTTTTTTCTCAAAACTTGAGCAAATTTTATTTAAAAGTGATGGGACACTGCATAAAAAATAAAAAACTTGACAAATTAAAAGAAATTATTTTAGTAGTACTGTAGTAGCAGGCTACAGTTGCATATTCATAAAGCTTTAACAGTAACTATGCTGGCTATATTATGTTCTTTAAATACAGACAACCGGCGCTGACAGTGGTGAGAACTCGACATAATAATACTGATAAAACACACTTGCACCACCTAACTGTAGAAAACATATAACTACACTTGAATTTTCGTAGAAACGGCCGTTGTTGTTCTTCTTCGGAAGTTATCACTAAACAAATTTAAAGCATTCGACTACATGCTGTAGCGGCAGGAGCAATAAAAGTTCAAATGTCGCTACAGCATGCAGTTGAATGCTTTAAAATTGTTTAGTGATACATCCGAAGAAGACGAACGGCTGTTTCTTCGAAAATTCAAGTGTAGTTATTTTCTACAGTTAGGTGGTGCAAGTGTGTTTTATCAGTATTATATTAAGTTGGCTAAGTAGGCTGTATTGTTTCGTACTTAAAAGAACTTCAGCAGTAATATTATGAAAACTTAGTACTAGTGGAAAATTTTGTACTCGTAACCTAATATGTTGTTGTTTCAACGTACGATCTTAAAATAGATTCAACAATAATTGCGAGAACTTAGTAATTACTTACGAGACCAAGGATGGGGATTAGCCGAGTAAATACTGGAGGGCAATATAAACAAAGGATGTAACCAGAGTTACACCCTACCGTACCGTACGGGTTAAACTACCGTACCTTTATTGGGCCCGATGAAGATGAAGTCAACATCTCAGTTGTCAAAAATTAGCAGATACGCGAGTGTCTCAAGGTTTGAAAGTGTGCTTTTTAGAAGTTTACAATCATTTGACGTAGTACCGGTACTAGTAAGCTGTTGATCATTTAATGTAGTATTAGTAAGCTGTTGTTTCATACTGTAAGCTGTTGTTTCATACTGAACTTAAGCTTCTAAAGTAAGTAACCAGCCTATATGACAACTTAATAGGCTCAACATAGTTTCAATAGTTAATTATGGGAAATTAGTAGACTTTCACACTCAAAAATCTTCAATTTTTCATGAGAAATTATGTCTTGTGATTTGCTAACTGCTAATGAAAACACTTTGACTTTCATTTTTAATTTACAGATTTAAACAAAAAGAACATTTTGCCGGCCCCCGGCCGGCTAAAAATGGTTTCTTTCTGCCTAAAACATACTTAACCTGATAATTTAGCATTACATTCCTCGAACGTGATGTTCCCCTGGAGGTTTCTTCTTCCGGTGCGCAGCCGCCTGCTTGCATGTCCCCTACTGCGCATGTGCGTGGCAGTACTCCCTTATAAAAGCGACAGCGCGCACGCTATCGGCATTCATTTTACTCTCAATATGTCAGGTGGTGACTCGAGAGGGGAGGCACGGCGGGAGTTAGGTTAAGTATGTTTTAGGCACAAAGAAACCATTTTTAGCCGGCCGGCTGGGGGCCGGCAAAATGTTCTTTCTTTGTTGCCAAAACATCTTAACCTGATAATTTAGCATTATCAGTTGACCTCGTCATAATCGGTGGCGGGCACCGTCCTGACGGGCACCCCGGGGTGCAAGCAGGCGTTCCCCCAAGAATTTTTATCTGAAAGAGAAAAAAATCGCACTTTATTCAGAACAGGTGGTAACAGGAGTTGGTCTCTTTCGTAGGATTTGGTGACCCTGAAAAGGACCGTTGTTTGGGACTTGCTTCCTTCTAGGTGGCTTGCTTCCATCTGGGTGGCTTGCTTCCTTCATGGATGGCTGGCTTCTGTGTTCTGAGTGCTTAATGGGGGGTTGACCACAGTTCTGGCTGCGACGATCGGTCCCAGCCGGTGTAGTCCAGATTCTTCTCTTGACATGTCCCTTAGGTAGTGGGAGGTGAAGGTTGAGTGGTGGCGCCAGGATGCTGCTGCTAGGATTTCATCTATTGGGATGGCATTGTGGTGGGCTCATGATGTGAAGACGGCTCTTACTTCGTGCGCCGTCACTCTCATGCTCGCTGGGGTTTTATCGTAGGCTGCTTCAATTGTTTTCTTAATCCATTTTGATATCATAGCTGCTGATGTTTCGCCGGATTGGGGGTCAATTGGGAGGAAGAGTTGGTTTCTTCCTCGGCGGATGTCTTCGTGACGTGTCCGGGCTAGGTAGAAGCGTAGCGCTCTGACTGGACATAGAAGGCGATCAGGTTCGTTTCCGACCAGGGTGGAAAGAGCCGGAAAGGTGATTGGTTTCGGTGGTTCCGAAGGTTTCTGTGTTTTAGCTCTGAAAGTTGATCTTGGGTATAGCGTGACAGAGGAGACGTTGGGGTTGAAGATGCAGTATGCGGGATCTGCTGATAGAGCCTGGATTTCAGAACAGCGAAGGCTGGCTGCTAAGGTGACAAGAAAGACCGTCTTGTGGGTCATGAGATGGAGGGAGGTGTCTTGTAAGGGCTCATATGGTTCGGCCATTAGGGACTGGAGGACGAGCGAAAGATCCCAGTCAGTTATTAATCTTCTGGTAGTAGGTCATTCATTCTCGTATGAACGGAGAAGGGCTGAGATTCGATAGTCATCAAGTAAGTTGGTGTTGTTGGCGGCCTTGAAGACGGTGTTTAGAGCTGAGCGGTATACAAGTATTGTAGAGCCTTTGAGTTTCTCGATGTTGAATAGGTCACGAAAGAAATTCAGGAGGGTTGGAAGAGGTGGGTTGATAGGATTAGTTTGTTTTGTGACACACCAACGAATCCATTTGGACCAGTGGCTGTCGTACATCCGGTTAGTGGAATCCCTGGTTGCCTTTGAGGCAATGCGTTCAGGCTCTTCTCGATGAATTCCAGCCTTTTTGAGGAGTTTGATGATAGTAGCCACCCGTGTAGGTTGAGGTTTGGTATATTCGGGTGTAGCTTGGTTCCTTTCTGTTGGGACAGAAGATCTGGTTGAAGGGGTAGACTTCTGGGAGTGTCGACTAGCAGGTCCAGAAGAAGCGAGAACCACGCTGCTGATGGCCAGAGGGGAGCTATGAGTAGGAACAGGCTTTGGCTTTCTTGGATCTTTAGAAGAACTTGCGGAAGTAGTCCGAGGGGGGGAAAGAGGTAGGCGAACAGGTTTTGCCATGGGAAAGTCAGGGCGTCTACTGCTACTGCTGTTTCGTCCGGAATCGGGCTTATGTAGAGGGGAAGTCTGGCATTGTGCCTCGTGGCGAACAGGTCTATCATTGGGGTGCCCCAAATGGTGAAGAGAGATTCGCAGATGGATTTCTTGAGGCACCATTCGCCCGTTGGAGGTTTCTGTCGTGACAGGGAGTCGGCAATCACATTCCTGTTGCCTGGGATGTGGAGAGGAAGGAGTGTGATGTTGTGTGGGATGCAGAGGTTGAAGATTTCCGATGTTAGATGGTGGAGAGATATGGATTTTGTTCCTCCTTCTTTCTTTATGTAGGCAAAGGCGGACGTGTTGTCAGACTGGACTTGTACCGTCTTGTTCTTGATTTCGGGAAGAAAGTGTTGTAGGGCGAGTAGGATTGCTCGGAGCTCGAGGGAGTTGATGCGGTCCATGCAAGTCGACGGCCAGAGGCCTGATGTTTCCTGTGTGCCGAGGTGGGCACCCCAGCCGTTTCTCGAAGGGTCCGTGAAGAGGAGTAGCTCGGGATGTGGTTCGTGAAGAGGTTGTGTTTTCGTGAGGTTGTTGACGTCGGACCACCACAGGAGGGAGTCTAGGGGGAAGTTGGGACTGAAGAGGACTTGCTCGTCGGGAAGGTCTTGATTGATTGCCTGGTTGTCTATGCGGTGGTGGTGGAGTGGTCTTACCATCCACCGGTCGTAGAGGACAAGGTTTGCCATTGCATCCATCTTCCCGATGAGAGAGTTCAGTTCCCGAGGAGAGATACTTGTTTTCGACCGAAAACGACGGATGTGGAGAAGGAGGTCTTCTATTCGTTCCGGGGAGGGAGCAACCCTTGCTGAGTGGAGGTCGAAAGAGGCTCCTAGGAAGGTGAAGGCTTGTGCTGGTGTTAGACGGGATTTTGGGTAGTTTATGCTGAAGCCCAAGTGGTTTAGCAGGGAAATGGTCTTGTCCTTGTTCTGTAACAATGTGAGAGGATCCGGGTTGTTGAGGGCCCAGTCGTCCAGGTAGACGTTGGCTTGGATCTCGTTTTGGTGTAGGTAGGCCAGAATTGGTTTGAGCATTAAGGTGAAAATCCTGGGGGTGCATTCAGGCCGAAGGGAAGACAGCGGAATTCGTAGACCTTGTGGTTGTAGATGAATCGAAAGAGGTGCGTGATTGCCGGATGGAGTGGGGCATGGAGATAAGCGTCTTCCAAGTCGATTAAGATTGTCCAGTCGTTTTGCTTGAGCGAAAGACGGATGGATTCGAGAGTTTCCATTTTGAAGTGGTCGTTTGAAATGAATTTGTTGAGAGGTTTCATGTTGAAAATCAAGCGGGAGCCTCCCGACTTCTTTGGCCGGGTGAAGATGGAGCTGTAGAAGCCCGGGCCTAGCTTGTGGCATTCCTTTATCGCATCCTTCCGCAGGAGTTCTGAGACTTCGAACGAAAGTTGTGGTGTTGGCGGTGGGGAGAATTCCCAAGGCGGCGATGGAAGGAGCGGTGGTTTTGACAGAAAATCCGGACGAAAGCCGTGTTTGATGATGGAAAGGACTTCTGGGTTCTTTGTTAATTGAAGCCAAGCTGGGAGAAAAAGTCGTAATCTTGCACCGACTGGAAGACAGGATGGGTGAGAGGCGTCATTGTTGGCTCTTACGAAAGTTGGATCTGCCCGCTGGTGACGAGTGGCGGCTACGTCGGTCTGGGGTGGCGGCTCGCTTCTGGTTGCGTTGTCCGGAACGGGAGCGAGGCTGGTCGGTCCAAAAGGGCTGGGGGTTTTTCGGACGAAAGTCATTTTGACGCGGGGACTGTGAGGGAGCTGGCGTCCTGTTCCAGTTGTCCGGGGGAGGACGGGGGTTGGGCTGTTTATTCTTCGAAGCCGGACAAGAGGTAGAAGTGATTTGTTTATACGACTTGGGGTTTTTTAGCGATGTCGAGGTGAGGAGCAAGAGTTGGGATGAGGCCCCGGAAGAGCGTGTCCGACTCGTGGATGGGCTGGTTGCGGAGCCGGTGCATCGTGGAGACGTTAAGGTTGTTTGCGGACGAAAGAGCAATGTCCCGGAGGAGCAGGGTGTTGTTGAAAAGGGCTCTCGTAGCCCAGTTGATGGAGTGGTACGTGGCGAAGCTTGCCTTCTGAAAGAGCTGCATTACCAGGGACGAAAGAGAGCGTATTTCTTCGGGGCTTGCGTCCGAGGAAAGTTTTTCGCACAAGGCATTTACCGCAGTGTTGAGAACGTTGGCTTGGGAGGCGGCACGGAGACTAAGTCGGAGACATTTGTCATTCTCGTACAAGACGAAAGTGGGGATGTCAGCTCTCTTCGGGATGGAAAGAGCGGTGCCGAAGTCCATTTTCACTTCACTGCATAGGAATTCGCATTCCGGGTAGGTTGCAAAGTTGTTCGGGTTCGTGGCGCCGTCGCCTAACGGGCGAAAGAAGCTGCTTTCACGGCCTGGCCGGGGTGGAGGGGGTTCCCTGTCGAGGACGAGAGCCGAGTAGAGAGCCTTCATTGCGGAGGAGGCAGGTAAGCAGCGTGGTAGACTGGCCGAGAAGGTTGTGAGGCTTGTTGTCTTTGTCTCTAAGGGCGAAGCCGAAGCCAGTTTTCAGCCCACGGTTGACGGCAGGAGCATCGGTCGTCTGTGAGGGCTTGAAAAGAAAGCAGTCGGGGATGGTTTCTTCGACCGTCTTGAGAAACGCAGCCAGCGGAAAAACCTGATCCTCGGTGGCGTCGTCTGGGAAGTGAATCTTCCTGGCGGACGAGGGAGGGACGGCAGGATGCAGAGTCGTGGTAGCCGTCGTGGGTACGGCAGAGGGAGGAGCTTGCGGAAGAGAGGGAGAAGATGACTTGTGCCTCTTCGGATTGCCGGGGGGCGGCGTCGAGTCACGCTTGGCCGAGTCGTGGCTGGAAGCGGAAGCGATCCAGGCTTGCGTGTCGGGCGGACGACGTGCAGGAGGGAGGCGGCATGGGATTGTCTTGCATCACACGGACAGTTTCCTGGACGATGTGCCTGACTTCGCTGCGGGAGACGCTTCGACCAATCCGGGAGGAATTGGACAAAAGATCCAAGGGAGAGTTGCGGACTGGGGAGTGGGAAGCTGTAGCTCGTTGAAGGGATTTCTTGGCTTCACGGTAGATGTCCTTCGGCCGGCGGGGTGCGCTGGCCGGGTTGCAAGGGAGAGTCCGAGAAGGCGTTGATGCTTGCTTGGAGAGCTTCAGTGGCGGCAGAAATCGGGCCAACGGCAGCGAGGTCGAGGGCGGAGATCCAACGGTTGCCGAGGGAGAAGCTGGTTGTGGGCGGACGAAGGAGAGCATGAGAGGGAGCAGCAAACGAAGCAGGAGCTTCAGGTGCGGCGGCCATCTTCGGGGTAGAATCCAGTTTTCCTGCGAAAGATCGGGGAACAGCGGCGCGAGGTGGCGTGTAGACACCTCTGGAGGAAAATGAATGCAGATAGCGTGCGCGCTGTCGCTTTTATAAGGGAGTACTGCCACGCACATGCGCAGTAGGGGACATGCAAGCAGGCGGCTGCGCACCGGAAGAAGAAACCTCCAGGGAAACATCACATTCGAGGAATGTAATGCTAAATTATCAGGTTAAGATGTTTTGGCAACAAAGAAATACTAATTTGACTTTTGTTTAATCCTAAACGATTTCTAAATTTACATTGCACTAGTCCAAACGATGAAAACAATCTTTCCACATCTTAACTTGATCCGGTTAACTTAGTTCATAATCATTTTCAATTTTTGTTTTTTAAATGCTTTAAAGCAATGATTTTTATTGATGATTTAATCCATTATTAAATCATTTTGATTTAAATCATTGCCAACCCTGGGGAGAAGCGTGGTGTGCCTTGTCGATAGCAGAAGACCTTTCGCTGTCGCATTTGGAGTACTGGGAGCTTTCAATGTCATGTGATGATACCCTGTGTGAGTGATGTTATTTCGGGTGTGAGGCGTTTTTCGTGTGGAGGAGACCAAGGGCGCCGAAAGGAATTCTGATTGGAAGACCAGGAGCAGCTTTAGCCGAAAGGAGAGGATTGCCGCACAGGGGATAGTTGTTGATTCTTTGGTGGAGAGGGCGAACGCCGACACTTGCGAGAGGTCGTTGCATCAATCCAGTCATTGACCTAGGAAAGATCTTCTGAATGAGAAGAGTGAAGACTGAGCAGCATTACGTTTAGCTCTTCCAAAGAGTTCATTGATTTCTTTTTGGTGAGAGGCTCGTCACTTGCGACATGTTTCGGCGAACGACTAGACGAGCAGGACAAAAGATCCAAGCGAATGTCATGTGTGGCTAGCCTTCGTTTCTTGATCTTTTTATGATGTAACTTCTAGCTTCAACATGGAATAAGTAGCGTTGAATTAGCAAAGATCTGATTGAAGCTTTTGAAGACGCCTACCCACAAGGCACAGGCGATATAGCTGAACTGTTGACAGTGGCACTAAGGCAGGTAGCAATCTTGGTTGGAGAACCAGGTGAAAGCTGGGAGCAGGGCAGAAGCGGCTTTCATTGCAAGGTGAAGCCGCTATGAAAGACGCCATGGGCAAGGCAGCCTAATGGTTAGCACGACCATTTCATGTGCAAGAGGACTTGGGTTCAATCCTGACCCCAGACACCCCTGGTATTTATCGGCAGCAGAAAATAAAATTTTAACTTCTCGCGGGATGAGTTTACAGTAGCTTAGGCTTGTGAAGTGGCCAAAATAGTACATTTTTTGGTTTGCCTGTCTTATAACAAAGTAAAATCTGTGCTTATTGAACAAAAAAATCCTTAGAGAAACCATCACAATTCTGTCACCGATAATTTAAGCAAGAAGGAAAACGTACCTGGCCGTAAGTGTCGATGCCTGTTTGCATGCGGTTGATGTTGAGTACATCAAAAGAATTCTTCAGGGCAGCTCCTAGAGTCGTCAAACCTGTTGCCTGAAGGTTTTTCAGTTCATTCATGAATGTTGCATGGTTTTCTTTCCATCCAGCCTGAAAGAAAAAAAACAACTTACTATTACTTACTAATGTTTAACAGGTCAGCATGGATAAATACCATAAATTGCTTATTAAACGCCCATGGGCCTATGCAATTAATTTGGCACAAGTAGGGGGAGGACGTTACATAAAGCATAACTCGTTTTTCTAACCTTACTTCTGTCCAAGGAGGGTGTTTACCGTAAAGTCAGCAATTATGCAATCATTCTTGTACGTGACGGTGATTCATGTAGCGTCAACACAATTTGCGTTTAATTCGCATTTATTTACAAATTTATTTTATTAGATCATCACTGCTCCAAAATCCAACATAATTCACATTTAAAACTAATTTCTAACCACACAATCCTGTAACGGCAGCAAACGCGCTTATCTTCCACCCAGGAAAGAGTGACCAACGCATCCCACCAACTTTCGGTCTGGAACAAACTTCCGGTAAATGGCAGCGCAATGAGTTCCTGATCACGAATCGTGTTGGATAAAAAAAAAATTGATTCTATCAAATGTATAAAAGTTTTAGTTAATTTTGCAGAAGAAAAATGATGATTTAAGGGAATAAAAAGTTCATTTCATTGAATGTATGTAGATTTTGGTTAGCAATTAACGGGAAGGGCAAAAATTTGGCTCTTTCACAGTTTTTACCTTAAAACATTTTAGGGGGTGGGCTTATTTACGGAAATTTGTTAGGGAAAAAAAAGAGAGCCCACACCGACTAAATTCTGTTTCTATTTCTAAGAACGAAAATATACAGTCATGTAATTTTAGATTTCTAATTCTCGAATGCAATTTCCTACTTGAGATTTGATTTGTCTAAATCCAGTCAGCTCCCTAAGCACGCACATGCGCTGCCCTCGTAAAAAGAGCCCACCAAAGAGTGAAAGTGGTCATCTTTTATTACTCATGATATGTCATGGTGGCGACTCGAGAGGGGTGCCCAGCTGAAAGTGACTTGCAGAATACTACAGTTTTTTTGTCCACATGCAATTTTCTGGCAGAAAATTTTAGCTAATTTTCAGTTCATTGCACTTCCAAAATTTGTGTGCAGATTTTCTGCAGTCTGATGGATTACACACTTCATGCTTTGCAGAATTTATGTTTTGAGATTTCCTGCAGTTTAGAAGGATATGTCTAATGATGCTACGATGCCCCTTTTCTGGGTTGCTTTTATCTGGGGGGGGGGGGGGATGAAGAGTAGCATTCATTTCCACTCAACCATGTGTTCTCCATCAAAATCTACAGTAGCAACCAATTCTGTTATTGTCTTTGGGTTGGGGGAGCATATACAAACGAGAACCCTAGTCTTCGTTCTGCAGGTGATCAAGACTACCGCAACCCCCCAATCTTTTGGTTCGCTGTCAACAAGTGAAGAACACTAATAATGGAACTAGGGCTGATTTTTGTTTAATACTGGGCCTATTTAGTCCCCAACTGTACGTATCGTCAAATTTTTGCAAATTATTTGCAGTTTTACTTTTTTGGTTTTTTCATACTGAAATTAATAATTAGTTTTAATGCAGTAAATGATTATATATTAAGACTCATTTTAAACAATCAATTGCAGTTAATTCATTAGAATGAGACAAGCATTTGTTCGAAACTGAGGGACATCTGTAATTTATAAATAGACAAAATGTGAGCCTACACCCACTCGCAATAGAAAATGGATTTTACAGGTATATAAGCTAATCAAAACCGCCATTGGTGTAGAGGAAGAGTTGCATGTAAGTATATTAGTAGTGCAGGATAACCGTGAAGGGTAAGTGATGGTGAATGTGAATGTATGGTACATATGCAGACACTGGTAGCTCCTGCAATTCACCATTACCATTCAATTTCGTTTTTATTTATTTTTCCTTACAAAGTAAAATGCACTTTCATGCAAACTGCAGATATTTTGCAGATTTGTCTTCACTTCTGTGCCAATAGGCTATTTTGCAGGTTTTGTGCAGTTTTTTTTACAGTTTAATTGCAGTTAACTGCATATTTTTTTGTTGATTATCTGCAGGTCTCTTTCAGCGGGCAAGGTGGGTACAGTTAATGTATATTTTCGTTCTTAGCAATTAAAACCCAATTTTGCCGGTGTGGCCAATTCTCTCTTTTTATTGCCGACGAAAATATATAATTGCCTGTAAATTTAGCATTTACAGAAGAGCTCGTCAAAGATGGGGATGGGCACAACCTGACGGGTTCCCTAGGTTGGGAGCTGTCACCCGAAAAAAGTCACAGACATCATACTTTATTAAAAAGGTTATATTTTAAAAAAACAGTAATCTGGTTATCTTTTCTGATTTGGTGGCCGTGAAAAGAGCCGTTTGTTTACTACCTGATTAATGCTCAGGGAGGTTGACGACACTCCTGGTTGCAACGATGGAACCCAGACGGTGAAGTCCATTGTCTTGTGTGGTCAAGTCTCTGAAGTAGTGCGATGTGAAGACGACGCATTTCTCCATGAAGCTGCTTGTTGAATTTCAGGGATGGAGATGCTGCTGTGGAAAACCCATGAAGTGGAGATGGCTCAAAGTTCATGTGCTGTGACATGACGATATTGTCTATACAGTTGATGTCAGATGCTTCGTAAGCGTTTAAAATTACTGTTTTGATCCAATTGGCAATCACTGTGGTGGTCGTTTCACCGAAGCTTCTCTTGAAGAGAAGAAAGAGCTGGTTTCACCCTTTTCAAACTTCGTTGCTGTTGGTTCTGTATCACGATAGAAGCATAATGCACAAACCGGGCAGAGAAAACGTTCCAATTCATTGCCATTTATTGTTGAAAGACCAGGAATGAAAATGGGTTTATAGGGTTCATTTGGCCATTGGGTTTTAGGTCTGAATGATTTTCTTGGCATTAAAGAGATGGCCTCGAAGTCTTAAAAGAAGAAACAATAGCCAGGATCAAAGAAAAGAGCTTGAACTTCGCTGCAGCGTAAGCTTGTGGCCATGGTGGTCAAGAAGATTGTATATTCCTTGTGAGAAGGTTGAAATTGCAGTTTAATAGAGGCTCGTATGGCTCTTTCATAAGGAAATCTAAAACAATTGAAAGGTCCCAATTGAGGAAGAGTTGTCCGGTCGTGGGTCTTTCGACTTCGAAAAATTTAAATAGAGTTGAGATGTGAAAGTCTTCCAAAAGTTCGGCTTTACTGGCAGCCTTGAAGACAGAGTTTACAGCCGATCGGCAAACTAATATCATAGATTATTTTAGCCTTCTTTAAAGAGGTCATTGAAGGAGTTCGTGTAAAGGGGGATCGACTGGATTAACTTTCCGCAAGTGACACAACAAAACCATTGTTGGGAAATGGACGCAGCCAACAAGGACGCGTCCTGGCTTCAATGCAAGCGAACAATGCCGCAGCACATGACACACGGTCATGTTGTTGTTCGTCGTGTAGAGTCTGAGATGCCATGATGGAGTGACGATCACGTCCGTAGAATTAGCCTATGCCGAATATTTTGTGCCAGCACAGGAACTGAGCGATCTGGGATGCTACGAAAGTACACAAGTCGAGTGCGACATCAACGAGCCTATCCAAGGTTGGCATTGACAGCGTGAGCAGCTCCCAGATCAAATCCAAGTAAGTCTCCCACATGAACTAATCTGTTACGCTACTCTGTTTTCTGGAGGTTGGGACTATTAATTCATTAATTTCTACCCCCACCCTTCCAGAAAGGTTATGGGCCCAGTAACGACGAGGAAATTTACTATTTCGCCCCTTAAAAACAGATTAGTTTCGTTGTGCGGAGTGCAGCGTGTTGGAACGTAAGACTGTTGGATTTTGAGTGACGCGATCAACGGCCGCTATGTTCGATTTTGACGATGTCATTCCCGCCGAAACACGAGTTGACAAGAAGTGATGTAAACGCTTAGGCAAGCGATTTCTTTCAAAAGATAGACGAACTGGTCTGTTTAATGCACGATTATTACGGACAGTGACGTCAAAAGTGAAAATTTCACGGGAGCCAAGTTATTAGTCAAGCTCAAGTTTGCCGATCGGCCAGGAAGACGTAATCGTTCAACGCGTTTGTAAACATGGCCGGTAAGAACGAACTGACCAACACGCATGCCTTTGGCATCGAAAAGTTTGATGTTAAAAACTATTATTCGTGGGCATTCTCCATCAAATTAGTTTTAAAGCAGAAGCAGCTGTGGAGATACATGGATGGCACGCTAGTTAAGGCCAGCTGCAGGACTGCCGAAGTGGGACACGGAGGCAGCAGAATGTAACACGATCCTGTTTTTAAGCATGCAACAGCATATAGCGCTCAAATATAAGGAATTTGAGGATCCGAAAAAGCTGTGGGACCATTTGAAAACCAAATGTACTGCTACAACGAAGATGAGAAAATTGACAGCATTTCGTCATCTATTTAATTGTAAGATGTCAACAGATGAGGGTCTGTCCGAATATCTTAACCGTAGTCAAGATCTGGCACGCATTGCCAAAACTTGTGGGTGCACTGCAATAAACGAAAAACTTGTAGCGCTGCTCATGTTAAGTGGACTAACCTCAGACTATGATAACGTATTGCTTGTGACAGATTTATTAGAAGCTGAGAAGTATACGCCAGATTACATAGAGAATTTTCTGTTGAAGGACGAACTAAGAAGGGGACGTTTCGTTGAAAACGATTAAGTTGCTGATTACTCTAAAACGTTAGTAGTGAAAAATGGACATGGCTCAAGGTCGTCGGGTGCCAAGACTGCCAAACAGTTGACAAGCCACGTAACAAAAGCAGTGTTAAGTGCTTTAACTGCAACAAAAGAGGCCATTACGCCCGCGATTGCCGACAAAAGAAGAAAGAAGTTCTTCGACAGAAAGTGACTCGGCAGTGGATCAGAAAGCGAACCACATGTGGTTCAGGATCACGAAAGTCACCATAGAAGGGAAAAGAATGAATGCACAACGCAACGAGTGGATTATGGACTCCGGAGCAAGTGTCGTAATGACAAACGAACGGCGAGACTTTGCAAAGTATGAAAAAATCAGCAGAAATTACAGTAATGAAAATTCCGAGAAGATTGGATAATCTATTTCCGATTGAAATGACGATTTATGAGAAAACTAATTACTCAAGTGAGGACAAGTGCATGGACACAAGGACTAAGTGGGAAAAGCTTCACACGAGAGTCTCACAGTAAAAAGTGTCAAATCGGCGGGAAGAACGGAAGACCTACCAGCAGCAATAATGACTATTTCTTGTGGCATGAAACTCTAGGGCACCTCCATACCAGCTGATAAAATGTATGCAGAAAGAAACCTTGTCAAGGGACTTGAAGACGCAGTGATCAGTATCCCACACGTAAAATATGAAGCGTGTCAGCTCGGACGTTTTCCGAGAAAGCCATTTAAGCCGATCAAGTTCAAGCAATCGCATAGGAAACTTGGGCTTGTACACTCCAATGTATGCGGGCCTATGCCACTACCGACATTAAACGGGGTGAAATATTACGCCAGCTTCATTGACGACTTCACACAGCGAGCCTGGGTGTTTTTGATGAAGAATAAAAATGAAGTGTTAGACATCTTCAAGAAGTGGAAGGCCCAAGTCGAAGAAGAGGCAGGGGTAAAAATCCGAGGAATACACACAGACAATGAAGGCGAGCACTGCGGACGGATTTTCGAACAATTCCTTGCTGACAGTGGCATAAGGCACCACAAGACGCATCCGTACATCCCACAAGAAAATGGAGTGGCCGAGAGGCTGAATCGATCATTGATGGGAAAAGTCTGCACGATGTTAGTGGGAGGTAATCTCCCGAAGCATTTATGGGGAGATATTGTATGGACTGTTTGTCACCTGAGAAACGTTGGGATCGGCAGGTCGGTCGTTGAATCACCACTCCATAGCTGGAGAGGGAAATCTGGCAATGTGACCCGTTTCAGGAAGATTGGTGGCAAGGCTTTAGTTGGAATTAATGACCCATCAAGAACGAAACTCGACGCAAGGTCAGTGGTATGCTACGAAGATGGTCGTAGCGGCTATAGAGTATGGGTACCTAAGCAACAGAAAGTATTGTCTAGTCAGGACGTACAGTTCGATGAAGAGGTACGGTATGAAGCCGGTATGAAGTTAGATAATAACCTTGAAGACTTGCAGTATGTTCGAAAACAGTCTGAATATGCAGCAGCACAGGAGTGTGAAGATTTCGGTGAACCAGGCACAACAATAAACCTGACGGGGGCTAGCCAAACTCTGGGGGACGTCGCGGTGGAGCCAGCGCAAAGCGCACCAGCAGTGAGCCAAGTGGTACCGGCTGAACAAATACAAAATGAACCACCTACTGCAGGACGAAAGCGAAACCAAGTTACGCTAGAAACCGAAGTCAGAAATGATGTGTATACCCAGTTCAGGACGACTGTCGAACAAGCAAGAGAAGATACCAGGAGGGAGGTAGAAGGAGTAACACCGCAAAGAACTTCATCGCTGAGATCAGCAAAAGGGGTAGTGGGGGGCGTACAACCTCTTGGAAATTGCCTGGGATGAAAATGGTGGTGAACCAAGACAAGTGGTTGACCAGTGACCACGAATCATTCACGGAGAGATGGTTGGTGGCTTCAGACGAAGAATGCGATGAAATGACGCGCCAAGAAGAAGCCTTCAATAAAGAAGTCAAGGGGCTATAGATGGGCGTGAAGTCCATCCAACATTCAAAGACGAAACGAAGCACGGTCAAAGTCCAAGCAAGGATCCGCATCCATGCAGGGCAGGTGCAACCCACTATGCCCGGTACAAGGAGGGATGGTGATTTCAGGGCCACGCAGTCTGTCCTTAGGAGATGTTGTCCAGTGGTGTAAGGATGCTCTGATCAGGGCTTCTAGCAGAGTGGCACGCTTCAGGAAGAGTTCTCAGCTGGTTAGGGACTAGCTCCCAGAGTACGGCTGAAGGGGACTGCACGGCCTTAACTACCTAGAGCTGCAGCCAGTACCTGCCACTGGTGGTGCAAGGTACTTCCTGTACTATATCCTGGTATCCCATGAGCCATCTCTGCTAGCAGCTACCCTAGGGGCAGGCAAGGCCAGAGCCATCCCGGCCACTGATCTCCAGGGACTGGACAGTACATCAAAGTACATAGCATTACTGGAATACATTGATAAAGATATAAGAGTATATACAATACATAGTATGGAGCCATAGCAGTAAGGTAAAGAGGCCCACTAAGGCCCTAGCTTAAGGAGTAGGAGGAAGCTGTGGAAACCGTCGTTGCACAGGGCTCAAGAAATATGGTCGCCAATTCACCCAATGTGAATAAAAAAATTGGTAATGGCGACTAATTATTATCTTAAGTAGCCACTGTGACGAATGTTCCATCCCCTTTTTTTGTATAGAATTTGCAAACAATACATTCTTTTTTAGCACCTCGTGAAAAACAATAGATCACAGCCGCATCGTTATTTTCAGGGGAGGTTTTAACTTCTCACTCACAGTGCTATTATTTACTTGTTTTAATAACTAATTTAAGTACATAAACTTTTATTTACTATTTCGTTTACCTTTTGTTATTTAAAGAATTCTGATGACTGTAAAACGTTAGTAGCCTTAACTTAAGTGGACGATCCTTAGCAACATTAGTTTTTGTGGAGCCCAGTTGCAAAGGTCAGCAACGATCAGCAGTGAAAAGGTAATAATCAGAAATCCAGCACAGTGATGCTGGGAGTTGGTGATCTTAAAAAGTTTTCCAAAATTCGTCATATTAAAATTCTAAATCATTTAAGACATAAAAGTGAATGAAAATTGCAGTAACAAAAAGGGTTATTTTAATTATCAACTGCTGAAGTGTGCTGTGTTTGGCTCTTGAAACTAGGGGATATCGGTAGGGTGCTCTATACGCTGACAACCAGGATAAAGCAATAAGAGATAAGTCACTAACAATACAATATTACACATTTACTCTACCGTTTTGAGCATCTCCAGTTATTCCAACAATTATCTTGCATAGCACTGGTAGTAGGTGCACCTTTCAGTTAACTTTTAAGAGCAATTTGTCAACGTCTGGTTTTGCTTTGCCAGCGTGATCGTTTTGACAAATTCAAGTAACTTGGAGTAAAACTAGTTTCAAAATTGTGCCTGAAGAAATTTAGGGGCTGCTACTGATAGATACCAATTTCTTTTAAAAAGAAATACCGGCTTTTTCAACATTAGTTTCCCTTTTCCATTATTAAAAAAAAAACCTCCTTTGTCGTCATTTTTGGTAATAAAAATAAAAACATCAAAATTCCAGGGCTACCTGGTTAATTTTTGTTTCTATTGCCTATTGAAAAAATACATTACCCAATACTTAGCATTCTCCTTCTCCAAATGCTGTTCCAACTAGAGATAAAACAAGTTCTTCCGGTTCGCTAGCCTCCATCGTATATATATTCGAAGCGGAGCGGCAGAGTTCACCTTTTCGACGCCTCTACCCTACCCGAATGACAACGAGAGAGGAGGAGGGCGGGAAGGTGGGTAATGTATTTTTTCAATAGGCAATAGAAACAAAAATTAACCAGGTAGCCCTGGAATTTTGATGTTTCTACTTGCCGTGAAAAAAATCCATTACCCAATATTTAGCATTCACATAGACTTCGTCAAGGCAGCAGGTGCCATTTGATCGGCGTTCCCTTAGCTAGCGACCGGCCCCATAACACAAAGTGGTTTACAGTGCGTCCAGGGGGTTAGAGTACTCTGTGGGCTGCAACAAATGGCCCAACGCGGTACAAACCGTATGCATGATAGGACATATCCCGGAGATAATGGGATGTGAAGACGGTAGGGTGGCGCAGGAGGCGGATTCCATAACGTCTGTGATGGAAATATTGCTGAAATGAGCCCAGGACGTAGAAATGGCACGGAGTTCATGCGCTGTGACCCTGATGTTTTCCGTGATGCAGTTGATGTCTATGGCTTCATAAGCCTGAAGAACGACGGTCCTAATCCATGAGGCAATCATCCGTGCAGAGGTAAGGCCAGTCTTGCTGTTAAATGGTATAAAAAGTTAAGTGCGGTCCTGTCTGACAGGAAGAGATGCTTTCAGATAGAAGCGGATGGCTCGTACAGGACGCAGAGTCCGTTCTTGATCATCGCCCAGGATGTTAGAAAGGGATGGAATTATGAATGGATGTGTCCGCTCAGTGGGTTTCTGGGTTTTTGCTCTGAAAGAAGAGTCAGCCGTGAGAGTGACACCGCGAAAGTCTGGCAGAAAAAAACAGTTTCGTTCCCTTGCGGATAGGGCCTGTAACTCGCTACAACGAAGACAAGAGGCCAGGGCAACCAGAAAAACAGTCTTCCTTGTGAGGTGGCTGAGGCGGGCCGAGCCTAAAGGTTCGTAGGGAGGAGCCATTAAAGCCGTGACGACGATGGAGAGGTCCCAGTCTGGAAATTTCTTGGGGGCCCGTGGACGATCCAACTGAAATGAGTGGATCAACGAGGAGATTTTATAATCTGTGAGGAGGGCAGTATTTCCGGCATCTTTGAAGACGGCATTTAATGCTGACCTATAGAAGAGAATGGTGGATCCGCGTAATCCTTCTTTAAACAAGGAGGTCAGGAAGCGGAGGAGGTCGTGCATAGGTGCATTGATTGGATCGACTTGTTTGAGATACACCAATGAAACCACAGTTTCCAGTGGCTGTCATAAACTTTTGTAGTGGAGGACCGTACGGCTCTGGCGGCAGTGTGAGAGGCCTCGTCTTCAAGAATGCCTGTTGAGCGGAGGAGTCGGACGATAGTAGCCACCCGTGAAGCTGCAGGGAGGACAGGTTCGGATGGTAGAATCGCCCCCGGTCCTGGGAGAGGAGGTCCTGTTGTGCCGGTAATTAGCGCGGGGAGTCTATTAGGAGGGACAGGAGGAGAGGAAATCAGGCTGCAGATGGCCAGTTCGGAGCGATCAAGAGAAACTGCCCCGAGCAATTGGCGATTTTGCTGAGAACCAAAGGTAAGAGACGAGGCGGGGGGGGAAGGCATAAGCATGAAGATGGTTCCAATCCAGAGTGAGGGCGTCCACTGACCAAGCACGCGGGTCCGGTAGAGGGCTGACAAATAGTGGGAGTTTGTTGTTGAACCTCGTGGCAAACAGGTCCACCGTCGGGCGGTGCTATAAGTGAAAGAGGGCCTGACACACGAATGGGTGCAGTGCCCACTCGCTGATCGAAGGTTTCTTGCAAGAGAGGGAGTCGGCTATGACATTCAGAGGTCCCAGAATATGAAGTGGTAGCAACCGAATGCTAGCGGTAATGCAGAACTGAAAGATCTCGGACATGATGCGATGGAGAGACTGGGAGCGAGTCCCACCGCCCTTGCGCAGGTAAGCAACTGCCGTCGTGTTGTTGTTGTGTATCTGGACTATCTTGGAGGATAGAAATTCCTGGAACCGGCGAAGGCCGAAAAGAACAGCACGAAGTTCTAGATGATTGATATGTTCGGTGGTATCTGCAGGCCAGAGACCGGAGGCCGTGAGATTGTCGACATGTGCTCCCCTTCCTAGACGTGAGGCATCTGTGAACAGCTGGACATCGGGGGAGGGTTCGTATAGGGGAACGAACGCAGTCAAGTTTACGATATCCATCCACCAGAGGAAATTTGGTACTGGAAAGGACGGATCCCGGGACGGCATCCGGAGGGCGAGGCTGGAGTTGCCCCCCCCCCGCCCCCCCCCCCCCACTGTGCTAGACGGTAGTGATGGAGTGAACGAGCCATCCACCTGCCGTAGGGGACTAGGTCCGCGAAGAAATCTATTGTCCCAATGACGGAGGCAAGATCCTGGAAGGTGTGGTGTGGACGTTGACAAAAGTATCGGGAAGTCAGTAGGTAGGTTTCGATCCGGTCCGGCGAAGGAGGTCGAAGGATACCCCTAGGAAGATGAAGGGTTGAGCCGGCGAAAGTCGGGATATTGATACCGAAGCCTAGTTGATGAAAAAGTGACACGGCAGTGTTTAGGTGTACCAGTAGCCCCTAGGAGGTCCGGTGGGGGAGGAGACAGTCGTCGAAAAACGCATGTATGCGGATCCCTTGCTGATGGAGATACGCCAGGATCGGTCGAAGGACGTAGGTAAAGATCCGTGGAGCCGCATTGAGTCCGAATGGTAGACAAAGGTATTCGTAGATGGTGTTGTCGAGAACGAAACGAAATAGGTGGTGGACAGCAGCATGTAGGGGGATGTGTAGGTAGGCATCGGCGACATCCAGTGAGACGGTCCAATCGTTCACTTGGCGGATGGAGGCCATGGTCTCCATTTGAAAATGCGCATTGTCGATGAACTGGTTGAGAGGCTTGAGATTGAAGATTAGCCGACTACTGCTGTTCTTTTTGTCGCAGAGGAATATATCGCTGTAAAACCCTGGTGAGAAAGGAGGAGGAACAACACGGATCGCGTCCTTGCAACTAAGGACAGTCTCCAAACGCAGGGGATGTGAAGGACGAGATTGTCGATCCCACGGACGATCGCCAACCGGCGGAGGGGCAAGAAATTTCGGCCGGAAGCCAGTGGTTACAATTGAACGGATCACAAAATCGGAGGTGAGGGTATGCCAGGCTTTGGCATAAAAACGCAGTCGACCCCCTACGTGTGGGGGAGGCAGAATGTCAATATGATTTATGGTGTCTTTGCCTGGAATGTCGTCTGGAGTCAGAAGATGACCGTCCCAGGGAGCGTCCTCGTCCGCGACCCTGGGTTTTGTATGGAAAGGGCGAAGCCGCCCGGAGAGCCGGAGGAGGCGGACGTTCAGTAGATTTGACACTAGGTGACGGATCCGAAGGTGTGTCCGTCCTTGGTTGGTTCGACGGGGGACGTCTGGGTCCTTTTGACTTGAGGAGGCGAGGTTTCCGTGATATATCTAGATGCGGAGCCACCTTCGGAATAAGGTCCCTGAAAAGGCATTCCGTCTCGTGAATCGGCTGATTCCGGAGGAGGTGGCGAGTAGACGCATGAAGGTTAGGTGCTGTATTTAGAGCGACCTCTCGGAGCAGTAAGGTAGAGTTGAAAAGCGCCCTGGTAAACCAGTTCATTGCATGGTAGGTGGCAAAACAGCTCTTGCGGAAAAACTTGATTAATGAGGAAGGTAAGCTGCCGTGTATCTTCAGGCGGATCCGTACAGAGACGCTCGCACAACGCGTTGGCAGCAGTACTGAGTACGTCCGCTTGCGAAGCGGCTCGAAGACCGAGGCGGAGGATGCGGTCGTTATCGCGGAGAACGAAGACCGGGACCGTGACCCGCCGAGGGAGGTAAAGGGAGGACTCGAAATCCAATTTTGTGTCAGCCGTTAGAAACTCCGACTGCGGATAGGTATCGAAGTTACGTGGATTGTCAGTGCCGTCCCCAATGGGACGGAAGAAGTAGTTTTCTCGGCCTGGGCGAGGTGGAGCATGCTCCTTGTCCAGTTCGAGAGGGGATCCATTGCCCAGAAGGATACCCCCGTTCCAAAGGTGGGTGGTGAATAGTGTCGTAGACTGTCCAAGCAAGGGCGGTTGGAGAGGCTGCTGATCCCGGAGGCCGAAGCCGTAACCTGTGGCCAGACCTCTGTTTTTGACAGTATCCGTCGCGGATGCGGAGGGCTTGTATAGGAAGCAATCCGGTACGATTTCTTCCACGGTCCGCATTAATTCAGGAAGCGGAATTTCGAAGGGGTCAGGATCGGTGGGAAATGGAGGCTCAGGTAAGCCAAAGTCCGAAGGGTCCGGCGAGTAGTACGGATCCTGAGCGTCCTGGGATGGCAAGGATGCCGGTGGAGGTGGCGGCGGCGATGGCCGAGGCTGCGGATCGGCGGAGGACGGACCAGCGGATGTCGGAGAGCAATGACGCTTGGGGAGGGAAGCCAACCAAAAGGAGGTGTAATCCGGGGTCTTCCGTTTGAAGGTACGTAAGGATGAATCCATCAAAGAATGGACCTGTGAAGGTGGAAGCGGATCATTGGTCCGCCTGGACGCAGTAGAGGAACGGGAGGAAAGATCCAATGGTAGAACGGAGGCGGTCGTAGCAAGTTTGGCCGCCGTTTTCCGTGCTAACCTGCAAGTTTAATCGTGCATAACGCTCCTTAGTGCGAGCGAGTTCGGAGGCTAAGGATCGGAGATCCGGTGTCGGCGGCGGCTGGCCGCACGGGATTGGCGACGTGGTGGCGGTATCGCACTGCGGAGGAAAGGATTCTGATAGCAGCGGATTGGGAGGCGGAGGCTCCAACATGTCCTGTTCAGTAGTGATTTCGAGCACCTCAGCGTTCTCGAAGGACAGAGGAACAGGAGAAGCGGATGAGCGAGGAAGGGGGGATTCCCTCGGCGTCTCCTTTGCTCGCGGCATCGAAGCGGTCGTCTTTTCCGGAAGTGAACAGCGTGGTCGCTAGAGAAGAAAAGGTGAGCGCTGCCGCTCCGCTTCGACTATATATACGATGGAGACTGCGCAGTAGCTAGCGAACCGGAAGAACTTGTTTTATATCTAGTTGGAACAACATTTGGAGAAGGAGAATGCTATATATTGGGTAATGGATTTTTTCACGGCAAGTAGAAATAAAATTCTCATCCTTCATGTCTTGACAAATATTTTTGTCCGAGAAAGTTTTTTATTTTTTTTGGGGGGGGGTGTTGGCGAATAAAAAATATTGATTAGGAGCCAATTTCTTGAGCCCTGATGCAGCAGGGACAGACTGTCAAGAACCACCAATATGTTGGAGGCCCTTACTCAATTCATGAAGCCAAAACGCGAGTAAGGGTTTATGTTGGGAAATGGACGCAGCCAACAAGGAACGCGTCCTGGCTTCAATGCAAGCAAACAATGCCGCAGCACATAACACACGGTTACGTGCTCCCGTTTGTTGTTGTTTGTCACGTAGAGTCTGAGATGCCATAATAGAGTGACGATCACGTCCGTAGAGTGATGCCGAATATTGTGTCCCAGCAAAGGGACTGAGCAATCTGGGATGCTAAGAAAGTACATAAGTCGAGTGTGACATCAACGAGCCTGCCCAAAGATGGCATCGACAGCGTGAGCAGCTCCCAGACCAAATCCAAGTAAGTCTCCCACACCAACTACGAACTGGAGGTCGGGACTATTAATTCGTCAATTTCTACCCCCACCCTTCCAGGGGGTGTCATAAATTCCGTTGGTGGACAATCGGATAGCTTCGCTTGCTCTTCAAGAATTCCTGCCGCTTTGAGAAGTCTGATGATAGTAGCTACTCGTGTAGGTTCAGAGCACTGGTGTTTGGGTGGAGTTGACTTCACTTTTGTTGCGATAGAAGGTTTGGAATTTCCGGTAGACTTCTTGGGTTGTCGATTAGAAGTTGCAGGAGCTGGAGGAAACCACGGAGCTTACAGCTAGTTTGGGGCTATTAGAAAGAATTACCTGACGTCGTTTCTTATTTTCAAAAGAACTTGAGGTAGCAGCTTGAAAGGCAGAAATAGGTAGCCGAAGAGGTTTGTTCAAAGGAATGACAGAGCGTAGCGTCCACTGCCCATGCTTGGTCGTCCAGGACTGGACCGTAAGTCTGGCATTGCGCCTCGTGGAGTCCCCCATGAGTTGAGCTGATATTTGCAATTGGTTTCTTTAAAGTGCCATTCTCTTGATGATAGCTGGTGACATCGTGAAGGGAGTCTGCAAGAGGAGCTTTGTTTTCAGATGAACGCAAAGTTGGAAAATTTCCGAAGTGATGTTGTGAAGTTTTCTGGACCCCGTTCCTCCCTCTTTCTGGAGATAGGCTATGGCGGTGTTGTCGTCTACTTGAACCTGTACAATCTTTCCTGACACAAGGGACTGAAAGTGTTTTAGACCCTTGAGAACAGCTTTCAGTTCAAGAATGTTTATGTGGTCTTCTCTTCCTTTGACCACAGGCCTTGAAGACTTCGCGGCCTCCTATGTGTGCTCCCCAACCGTCTAATGAAACATCAGTCAGTAGATGGAGGTCTGGTTGGAGCTTGTGAGCGGAACCGTTTGAGAGAGAGCAGGAACGTCTGTACGGAAAATCGGTCAAAATGTCGGGGCTCAAAAACTGGCCGTCTAAGCATCATGAACCACCAGAGGTGGTTTTCAAAGGGGAAAGTTTCGTCTATTGGGTGCACGGTGTCTGTTTAATGCAGCCGTTTTTACCCAAGTGTCGATGCGAAAATGGTAAAAAGGTCTGGTCATCCATCTTCCATAGAGGACAAGATTTGCAATGGAGTCTACCTTCCCTGTACAGCAATTAAGTTCTTTTAGCCAATAAGATTTCTTTCTGAGGAAGGATTTTGAAATTGTTACTACGTCTTCTATGTGATCTACTGAGGGCATCATTGTTGCAGATGAGAGGTTGACTCATGAGGTTGGAAGAGGTCATGGGAGGTTGGAAGACAAAGTCTTGGGCAGGGGTTAGCCATAATTTTTCCAGATTTATCCCAAAGCCCAATTGGTTGAGAAGATTTGATGTGTAATGCAGATTTCTGGTTAGTTAGTTTGTGTTGGGAAAATAAAGACGTGTACAACATTGGTCGCGTCCAGGCTTCAAGCAACAATGCTAGTGTTGCCACGTGTCTTGTGTGCAGTGTGTTATAAGACAGCATGGCATTAAGTCGCTACCTAAGTGTAGGGTTATAGCTAGGGACTTAGGCTGTGGTGTACTAAGAGAAGACCCACGCAATACGAAAGACTCAAGCTACACGTGAAAAATCATCGCTGGACGACAGCTTGGCGAGGAAGGCACAGCCAGACTGCCCTGTAAGTTGCCACAACATATTCTTTAATCGCTAGGCTATCTGTTCACAATCCCGATCTCTACTATATTTATGAGTGGGGACTTCTTAACGTAAACCCACCCCAACATCAGTTTGGACTTTGGTCTTGCAGAAGCCAGTCATCTAGATAAGCATTTGCTGGAATTTGAAACTGGTGGAGAGTAACCAGGATTGGTTTGAGTATCTAGGTGTAAATTCTCGGAATAGCATTTAGGCCAAAAGGCGAGCTGAAAATTCGAAAACTTTTCCATTGTCCATAATGCAGAAGAGATGACGTACCGAGTCATGTAATGGAACATGGAGGTATGCATCTTCTAAGTCTATTGTTACTGTCCAGTTGTGGGGTTTTAGAGATTGACGAATGGATTCTAATATTGCCATTTTGAAATGTGAAATTTTTATTTTCTTGTTTAGGGGTTTCAAGTTGAAGACAAGTCTTTCTACACCCGATTTCTTTGGCCGTAGAAAAATTGAGCTGTAAAAGCCCGGTCGCAAACGGTCCTTGCATTCTGCGATGGCTTCTTTTAAAGGAAGGTCTCGGGAACTTCGGAAGATCGCTGGTCGGGGACATTTGGAGCAAAATCGAAGGATTGCTTATGAAAATTGGAAGAAATCCTTGACTGACAATGGAAATAATCAGAGGGTTTGAAGTAATTTTCTGCCAATCCGGCCCTCTCAACTGCAAGGGGATGGTGAAAGTTCATGTCATTGGTTGTTACAAGCTTTTCCGATAGGGTCAGGTGAAAGGAAGCGGTTTCGCTGGTCGGGAGTGGAACTGTGGTTATTTCCTCCGCGTCTACCGGAGTTTGTTGATCTCCCTTGAAAGGGTTGCTGGTTGTAATTGTTACGGTTAGAATATTGCTCATCTTGGTATGACTGAGTCCGCAGTTTGTTCCCATCATTTCTGTAGCTTTGCCTGTTGTAGGTTTGTTGTTTGAAGATTGTCTATTGAAAGGTTTGGATTGAGGGCCACTTCGCGAAGCAAGAGTGTAGAGTTGAAAGTGCTTTGGTTAGTCAATTCATTGAATGAAAGGGGGCGAATCACGCTTTTTTGAATACTTCACTGATCAGAAAAACTAATCGTTTAGCTTTGTTGGGGTCAGTTTCCACGGAAAGCTTCTCACAAAGTGCGCTGGCTGCGGTGTTAGTACATCAGGATGAGAAGCAGCTCTAAGACCAAGTCGCAGGATTTTGTCATTGTCTTTTAGGATGAAGGAAGGAACTTTGGGGATCTGCACTACAATACCAAACTCTAACTTCGCTTCGGTAGTCAAGAATTCTGACTGGGAATAAGTTTCAAAATATGTGGGATTGGCAGAGCCGCAACCGAATGGTTTGCAAAACCAATTTTTTCGTCCAGGTCAAGGAGGTGGAAGGTCTTTATCCAATTCTACGGGCTCGCCCTTTCCACGTACATGACCACCATTACGTAATCGAGCGGTGAGAAGTGTGGTGGATTGGCCCAAGACAGACTTCTGTTTAGGGTTGCGATCACGAAAACTGCAACCAGTTGTTAAACCTCTGTTCTTTAAGGGTTGACCTTCGTTGGATGATTTATAAGGGAAGCAGTCTGGAACAATGTCTTCCAACAGTTTTTAGTAACTCAGATAAAGCTTCAGACTAACGGTCGCCACACGCCAGTTGGCCGGTAAAACGTGATAGCTGGCGACAATAAGACACTACTGCACTCGACAAAGTTGGCGACTGCTGTCACGTTTTATTTATTGAAAATAAGGTGTGCTGAACTGATATTGCTGATCAGAGCCTTGATCGCAATATGAATGCAGAACCTACTGGCAAAGTTGATATTCCTGGCATAAGAAACAAAAAGTGTTAATCCGATGTAACTTACCTTCACCTAATAGCAAAAAAAAAATGCCAACCGCGCTGATTAGCCTAACTAGAGGCACGTTTTCCCGGGATTCAGACGTCATTGTTAGTTAGGCTTAACGCATGGACAAACAATTTATTTACCTTTGAATTTTTATTTCTAAAAGATTTAAACATTCACTTCATGTGGTAGGTGTTAAGATTAAAGTACCCAAGATTCATTTCTTTGGAGAAACTGCTGAAATCTGCTGCTTTAATTTCGTTTTCAGATGAAGCCACACTGCCAGACGATGTAAACAGCTTAAGATCGTCAGTCCTAGCCTACCGGAAGTAGGAATAACTAATCAACAAAAGAAGTTGATTTTTTTTTTTACATTTGAGATTTAATTAAATGTTTTGTTTGGTGTTATTAAAATATGAAATTTAAATGCAGACAGACATAACTGCTAGGAATAGCTAACCAACTGAAAAACCGGACATGACTAACTGATAACCATGCCTAAAGATTTTTAAAAGATTTTTTTGCATTTTTGATTTAATTAATAGTTTGATTGGGATTTATTTAGGAATAAAAGAAATTTAAATTCAAAGATGACTGACAGGAATAGCTAGCCGATTAAAAAAAAACAGACATGACTAACTGATAACAGCCATGCTTAAAGTTGTAAATAACTATTTTAACGAAATATGTAAGAGATACCTTTTTGTTTAAGTCAGCATGGAATTGTATAATATTAAACTTTAGAATACAAAAGGTAAATTTTAAAAAGGTTTGTATATTGACAGCAAAGTGTGAAAAAAAAAATTAAAAGCCGCTCACATGGCCGTAAAAATAGATCTTGACCTGTTATGTTGCTGGTTTAAATTTATTACCGTGATGGGGGGGGGGGGGGGGA